>JAHZNC010003932.1:0-31329 GCA_027744095.1 Zhuqinia jingwanae | reverse complement strand
TTACACATTTTCGTTTTTGACATGCGGCACTTTTATTGTTGTGATACTTTCAACTTGTTAAATATCCATCAACTTGTTAAACTCTATTCTGGCAAAACTTTAGTTGCAATTAAATGAATAGTGTTTTCATCAAATTTTTAACATTCGAGCAAAAAAATAATAATGGTCCTTGGCAGATGATCAGCGACAATCCAATACCATTAGGTTGTAATAATATAATATATATATTGGCGAGTAATGTGAAGACAGCAAAAAGTAGCGAGATATTTCAAATACATTCAAAAATTGTGGGAGCTCATCAGTCAGAAATAAGCAAGACAGACAACAACAAAAAATCTTTCAAAGCAGCTTCAATTACAAAGCAATAAAAACAAACATCTTCATCATCGTCTTCTATAAAACCAAAACTCTGTTTCATAACATGTTCACACTTTAAAATAGATGCTTGCTCAAATACAACAATGACGTGGGTTACAACAAGAATAATTACACGTAGTAAATACTTCAAACTTTTCAAATTGAAATTAGAACCTGATTAAAGGTACATGTTCCGTCCGAGTTCCGAACATGCACCTGACCTGACAGAAATAAGTCAAAGCAGACACACAGTGACCTGGCCAGCGCATAAAACCCAACTGATAGCATACGCTGGCCTCAAAGAAGCCATGTTGTGGGCCTCACAGCCATACAAACCAAGCTTTACTTGGCCAAATTGCCATCTTACTGCTTTAGTGGAATTAATGCCTTTGTACTAGCTTTAGCCTGAATGCGTTTAGGCGGTGTTTTTGACTACTCTAAGTTACTCTAAAGCAGTAGACTTTAGAGTAACTTATTATTAAGACTCATAATTCGGATCGAAATCCAAATTTGGAATCATATCTCTTATCAAAGGTGAGTCCAACGTATGGTCGTACGTAACTCGCTCTTATAAGAGGTATGATATAAAGAGATAGTAAACCGATGATGAAGAGAACGAGAATGACATTTATGTCAATATTTCTGCACATCTGCTATACACTCTTTATAGAACAGACAGCACACTAGTTAATTTTTTACGATCATCATGTAAAAAAATTGTAAAAAGTGATTGGCAAAGGCAAAAAAAAACTATGGGACCTCCCCTTGCTCACATTTTTTTTTTGCTTCGGAATAAAATAAATACACATCGTAATATAAAGTCAACAACATTATAAATATTACGCCATCACATGTTCATATACGTACCTAAGGTATGTATCTTAAGTTTAATTTTATGTGCCTCTGTTTTATTTCAAATTCTTTTGTGTGTGCTTGTGCAGATTGCCGACCACCAAATGGATTCATTGGTTAACCATGCCAACACAAAAAAAAATATATTATAGCAAGGCAATATTTCATCTCAGACTGTCCATCAAGCCTCATCATCATAATTTTTCCAACTAATCTTTATAGTATTTTACTTGCAGCAATAAAATATCACTTTGCAAGACAGTCACAAAAAAAAAATTACGCAACGTTTGTTTGTATGTATTTAGTTATTTGTAAAAAAAAGGGAACAACAAACGTGTAGCCAGAAATTATGGAGAAGGCAACGACTTTTGGCTTGATATTTATTTATTTTTTTATGACGAAGAGGACACTCTCAATATGAAACGAACGACATTATTTGACCAACATTTCAGTTCACAAGAAGACCAACACAAGACAACACATGCGAAACAAGTGACATGTGTCAAAGTTGATGGCTGGTTTATTTGCAATAAATGGTATAACAATAATAATGACAATAAATACTACCACCACCAGAAAATATAATTTAAAGAGATGCATAATATTATTGTGCGTCCTCAAAGTTTTTTTTTCACTTTTATTTTAATTTTTTGACATCTATCCTCCTAAACAACTACTACATATGTACATAAATACATGCCCCCTATTTAAATGAAAGCTTGTAAGTATATAAAGGACAAACAAATAATATATTTGAAATAATATTATTATTATTGTTGTTTTGCATTTATATGTACATCTTCCTTTCTGTGTCCTCTATTGCAAGTCAAACACGTTTATATCATGTTATTTGAAAGTAATAAAAAAATTCAAGTATTTTTCTTCTTCATCATCAGAAGAAGAAGAAGAAAACCAGAAGGGGCATCTTCACCATCACTATCACAATCATCATTATCATCATCATCGCCACTACTAGTAGCAAAAGTAGGCATATGTCATTGATTACTACACTTATTTTTGCTATTATATAACACTGCTACTAACTTGCTCTTCACTACAACAACAACTACTACTAAAAATGCATCTCATGTCCTCCATCAAAAAAAAAATTAAGAAGATGCCACATGTGTCATTATTAGCCAAACAACGTTTTGCGGAGACAAGTTTCACGATTTTATAATATACATCTCATCCTCATCATTACATTTTATCATAATTGTCCTCCATTTTACAATACAATAATATTTTTTTTGATAAGATATCGCCACCACTCCAACTTTTTGTCCTATATCATTTTCAAGAAGAAGAAGAAGAAGAAGAAGAAGAGGAAAAGGAAAAAAGTTGGTTTTTTTGTGATTGTGACTATATAAGTGGTCATACTTTATACTTGTTAATTTAATGACATTTTTTTTGAAAGAGTCGTCTTCTTTTAATTACTATACGGAAAGATAAGACGAAAAAAGAAGAAAGAAACAAATATCCGATTGTTGTGAGGCTCACTGTTGTGTTGAGTAGTAGAAAAGTACACCACGCCGCTTGAGCAATTCTCTTCCTCGTTTTTTTTTATTGTTCTGCTTCGTTGTCATTATTATTACAACATCAGAAGCTGCAGATGCAACAGCAAATATGGTTACATATCATTATGACTGTTGAATAATAATAATAATAATGTTACTATAGGAGTCATTGAAAAACAATAAGAAGAAGACTTTAAACATGAAGATGATGATCATCATTATTTTATCAGCATCTTCCCTCTCCTACTGTTGTTGTTGTTGCATATTTTTTTCATGCACGCTTTTGCAAGTAGTAGTGGAGTGATGGTTAAAGTGTCACGACAAAATAACAAGGATTTTTCATCGATCAGCAAAACAAAACAAAAAAAATACATGGATTGCTCATTAGCTCTCACAATGATACTTGTAGTCATATTGATTATATTTCTTGATCATATCAATTTGTTAAAGATAATTTGAGAGGGAGCAGCAGCAGCAGCATATTTAGCAATTGGGGATTTTTTTTTTGGTAATTGAAAAATTCTACAACATTCAAAAGAAAAAAGATTCACTTTTTGTTTTGACCAAATGATGATAATGATTATGTTACCTGAGTGGTGTATACTTTCATATCATAATCTTCTTCAAAAGTAGAATAACTTGTGCTGCTTTTGCTGCTATAATAAGAACATGTAACATTTTTATGTCATCATAGTCCTCATGTTATTATTATTATAAGAAATCGGCAAAAATAAAGTTATGTAAGTGAATGACCAACTCAAAAAAATCTAGATATGAGCTCATGATGAACAAAATGGAAAAATAATAGAATGAGCAAATAAAATGAAATAATTGAATATTTCATCACGAGACACTCCATTCAATAATTATCATAATGATATGATGATGAGAATCATAATTCTTTTTTTAATACAACAAATAATTCCTTTTTCTTCGTCTTCTTCTGCTTACTATTATATTATTATTATTGTTATTATTGCTCTATACATTAGTGTCGTGTTGTGTAGACAGATACCAGTTTACTTTTTTTTTGACATAATATAAAAGATGGGACAAGGCTGAAAGAGTATTACATCAAATGTATGTATATAGTGAGCAATACATTTAAAAAAAAGCAGATTCCTTTTTGCCATATAAACAAAATTTAATGATGTTTTTCTTGTACACATTTGAGTTTTTTTTGGTTTGCTCGTAAACTCGTTAATGTCTAATCGATTTTCAACGCTTCCTCCATAAAAATCATTTTGGTGAACACCCAAACCGTATTCTTTTTTTTCTTTTTTTAAAGTTTAACATTTTACACAGCTCAAATTACATTTCGAGCAAATATTTGAAGAAATAAAAATAAAATCGACTCCCAAGCAGAAAGAAAAAATTAAGTACGCAGAGCTTCATTGCATCATCATCATGAACATGATCAACAAAATGGCACATCACATGAAATAACATTCCTATTCCCCCTCCGTGTTCTGTAGGTAATACACAACTTGAGCTACTTTGTGCCTCTTTTATACCAACAACCACCACCACCACGGTACAATCGATTTTCGACTCCTCTTTAACTTCCTGTTTCATCAACAAAAGCAGCTCAATAATATGTGTTCACCTCTATTTCCTTTTTTTCTCTCACTCTCTACACTTATTATCATGATCATCCATCTATTTAACCACTGCAAATAGTGAGAGCGATATTACGACGAGGTTATGTAAAAAAAGCCACCAAAAATCCAAACGGGAAAATTTATTCTCCACCTCCCCCCACCTCCACCTCTCACCTTATTGCAATTTCGTGCAAATGCATGCATGCATTGAAAACTATAAATCAATAAATTGCCAGTAGACTCATTGACCTTAATTGATAAACGTGGCACACATGTATATGCACTTATTTTTATATATACCCACATTTAATAGCGAGATACGAAACTCCCTGACTATTTGTTTGCTGTTGTTATTGCAATAGTATTATTGGAAGGAGAGCCGAAACTGATCGAGAAAAATGTGTAGTGCATTATTTGATTACACGGTTTTTCCCCTTTTTTGCATTACTTATTATTACGAAACTCATGAGTCATAAAAGGCATTATTGCATCTCACCCAACTAATCAATATAAGAACTGTGGAATACGGTTTTTGGATAATACATATATGCTCCTTCATTTAGTAACATAATTATATGTGTAGTTTCAGGAAAGGATCTATTTTATGTAATAATAAGAGTGTATATTCTGGTGTAGTCATCAGAGTTCTAATAAAAAATTGAAGCAAATTAGTAAGGATGGCTATTATTCATTATGCATCAAGGTTAGGTTCTTGCACTACTTACGTTGCTACATGAGTATAAAGTATAAATACAGGTGATGATTATTATTATGGTGGTAGTAGTAGTAGGAAGGAATATAATAACTGGAGGAGTAGTATAATGTAACATGTGAAAGGAAAAGTTGGAAAAAGTAATTTTAATTATTATTAACAGCGGCAGCTATGTATGTATGCAGGTACATATATATGCTGGTGGTTTCTGTATATACTTGGTAAATACAAGGTAGAGGTGGCAGGGGAAGGCAGGGAAACATTGAGGTCAGTTGTTTCCACCACGGGAGAAAATGAATGTAGTAGGAATAATAAATGTACACGGAACTGGAACTTTTTTTTGGAAATGAATGAAAGGATGGGCTTCTCTTCTCTTCCTGCTTGTCTTCTCAAGTGTGTGTGTTTTGCTGCTGCTGCTGCTGCTAAACTCAAATATCATTCGCCAATAATAATAAGTGGAGTAATTATATGAAATAAAAATGTATGTCGCTTTAGTTGTTAGATGTTATACGTATTATGTATTACAAGGTCTTCACACGTGGAGGAAAACATCTTTTATTCCACACGGTAATAATAATGCAACATACACTCCTCCTCCTCCTCCTCCGAAAACTTTTGTTCCTCCACACACACGTAACCTCATCGTAAAATATTCAACTTTTCTTTTAGCATACATAATACACACACATACATGCAAACATTATGCACAAAGCCATATTATAATATGCATGCATACAAATTTTCTGAGAAGACATACAGAGATACATTATTATTACTGTTTTCTGTTTCCCCTGTCGTTCAACAACGCTCTCTCTCTCTCTATTTCACTAATTAAGTCGGTGGTGAACTAATTTCAAATGCAAAATAACCCGAAAATGGTAGAAAAAACTGAACTCCCACGTCATCTTTCTTTGTTTTTTTTCTTTCTCTCTCTCTCTCTCTCTCTCTCTGTGTGTTTGCAATCTTGTTCTATGTGAACTTTTTTTTTGCTTTTCTGAGAGTAGCTTTTTACGAAACAATACATAATTATAATTGTTTTTAAAAACTAGAGGTGTATGTATGTTCCACATACATATGTAATAAGACTGCTATATAAATCAGCGACTCATTTACAAGAACAGACAAACTATATTTTTTTCTAAATACCAAGTGGTAATATTATTCATGTGTAAATGTGAAAGGTGATTTAAGACAGAGAAGAAGAAGAAGAAAAAAATGTTATGGCTTATTAACATTGAAGGCAAGTGTTACAGGTTTTTGTTTCCTCTTGGTTAAAAATAAATGCTGGATATCCCAGTTCCCTCTCTCCTGTGCCAATTTAGCTCGTTAGAAACTAACAGCTTGCCCTTCCCATTGTCTGCTCCAATCAGTCAGACAATTCATGTGAGCATGAACTATCCATAATAATATCCATATGGCTATACACATTTTACTTTTACTTGTTTTAAAATTTAAATGAGGACTATAAAAATCAAAGCACCTTTGTAATAATATAAGTTCTTTTAGTCAAATATGCCAACTTAAAATAACCAAATTAATATTCATGCTGCCTACACAACAGACACACATAAACGATTCACTCATCCTCATCATCATCCACTGTTGATGCTGTTGCTGATGTTGTTCACTGATATTTCTTGTTGCACCATGGCAAGTCATGTATGTATTTAAAAAAAATACTTTACCCACCCTCAGACAATCTCATTATAATTTCTGTTCGTCATTTTAATTTACAAATAGAAAAAATTGCCTGACTCTCTCTCTCTCTCTCTCTCGCTGACTCTGCCTCTTTCTAAAACCCCAGCAAGGCGACCAGCAAAAGGCTGTAAACTGATTTTCATTTTTTCCAATCAATCAAGTTAATCTTCAAATAAAATCCTTTAAATTGTCTCTTTTGCTTGTCTGCTAAATCCTTAAGCACCACAAAGAGAGAGAGAGAGTTAGCGGACACAGGAAAACTACAAAAAAGTAGTGTGGCACTTACAACTACTACAACATTTTGGTAAAACATGAATATACGTACATGAGTTAATTCATTAAAATGCCAATGTGTGTTTCATTTTGTTGTTATCAGCAGCATCCCTGTGTCTGATGATTACATTCACACAGACACAAACACAAAAATAAACATGCGGCTCGTATAATATGCATAATATATGGTAAAGGGAAAAAGGTAGTAGTCTCCTTAAACAGCCTAACATACATTTTTTGGAGAGTTGTAGACGATAACTCCCAGTAATAAGTTTGTCTTTCCGTTTGACGTATATGAATATTTATCAGCAACAGCATCATCATCGTCATCATCGCCACAGAATAGGAGCTCTGCATAGGTAATAATGACTGAATGGTGTGACAACTGTGAACTTGTTTAACGACGATATGTGAGAGAGAAGAAGAAAAAAAATAACAAGAAAAAAATTCTTTATTGCTATCTGGTCTTTCTCAATGAATAGAGCGATAATCACAATCAGAGACTAACAACTTGTCTTCTTATATAAGTTACAATTTTGTTTTTGCTTGATTTTCTTTTTCTATGTGTGTGTGTGTGTGTGTGTGTGTGTGTGTGTGTGTGTGTGTGAGGATCTATTTATTTTCAAGTTGTTTGAAGGGTGTACATTACCAAAAAAAATCATTCTTTCCTTTCAGCCTATTTATTTATGATATCTTCTCGTTTCGATGATAATAAATTAATGTTGATGATGAGAAGAAGGAGAAGAGGAAAAAGTTTTTTTTTGTTGGTTGTGGTGTCCATGCTTATAGTAAATAATAATAATCCCACCACCACCACCACCACCAAAATGTATTGTTGTACAATTTAAACAAGTCCAGGTTCAGTTTAGTTGAAGGATTGATGATGATGACGACCATGTCGATGGACGTAAGATAGGTAAAAACCTTATTTATACGTCTGTTGTTGTTGTTGTTGTTGTTATGCCCACAGTTAAATATTATCCTGCTTTTTTTCTCTCTCTCTATCTATCTATCTTTGCTTTGCAGGTAGTATTAGAGGTGGCAACAATATAATATTTATTTTTTGGTGCTGCTCCCTTATTTGTGGAACTGTATGTACATTTGTAGAAAAGCATGCTCTCTAATTTTCTACATTCCTTTCGTCAACATTTTATACAAGGAGCAAACCTGCGTTGATAAAATCTAAAATCAATTATGCATTGCTATCTCACCTCAAAACTCTCACTTGTGAGATGTGATTATGTAGGGATGGTGATGGTTGGTGGTGGTAGATGATGTTGATGATGATGATAAAGATGATATCGATTTTTTTTTTGGGTGCATTCTTGGTGCAGTAGTCATTGGTCATGGGAATGGATATAAAAATGTGTATACAGCTTTAGCATTTGCTACACTTTTGAAAATGATAGTTGTTATTTGTATTATTATTCAGATATGTTGTTTTTTCTACTTTTTTTCTTGAAAAAATAGTTTAAATATTTTAGATACCTCAATGTAATCAATGATTAATGATACAGGATCGTTACTTATGTTGTGTAAAAAAAATATATATATAATATTCCGTTGCATTCTTACTGGTCAAACAGATAAAGAATAGTTTATTCATTTTCTGTATAATTTTTTTTTCTTTTGCCCATAACCGGACGCACTGGAAGAAGAAGGTGTATAATAGATACTGGCAATCAGAAAAAGTAAAAACAAGCAGTACGAAAGAAAGATCTGATTCTGATGAAAATATTATGTGTGTGTCGATACATATATATATTTTTTTGGAATGGGTTGGATGGTATTAAAAAAAATCTTTTCACCTTCTTGGTTTCGGGAGTCATTTCAGATGGCGAGTGTGATGATTGTGTTGATCATGATGGCAAAAGAATGTCCTTGTTAAATATGTTTCTTTTGAGTTAAGGGGCAAGCAAGGATGACGAATAAGATGAAGAAAAAATATATAGATTGAACTGCTACGGTAATACATAAGCAGTTTTCATCCGAAAATGTATTTATATATTAGCTTTATAAACACACACACACACACACACACATACATACAAGCCATCCAGATGATCATAATATCGTCCATCCATCCATCCATTGCGTATAAAAGACCAAACTACTTCTCTCTCTCTCTCTCCTTTTATTATTCTTTGAACAAAGTTCAATGTCGTGAGAAGAAGAAGAAGAAAACGAACAGTTTTCTTTTCAATATCTTATTCAACCTATCCATCTTTTGTACTATGCACCTACAAACTCTTGGAGAGAAATAATGGTGGTAGCGTTGCGTTGAGCAAATAGTAATAGTGGTATAGTAGGTAGGTATATACCTATATATATTATATCGCTGTTGTAATAATAATAATAACAAGGAGAATGTGATTGTGTGCGCCGTATGTGTATTTTCCGTGAGAGTTGCATTGCATCATCATCATCGGCTGCCTTTAGCTCACTCATTTATTATTTGGCCGAACCAATTCTTTTCTTATCTCCCCCTTTTCTTCTTCTTCTTCTTCTCCTTCTTTTATCGACTTCAACTTGTACCTTTTTTTAGTTTTCAGCTTGCTTTTGTACATGGCTTGGCTGACTGGCTCTGTGCTGAGTATATAGCGGAGGCCTTTTTTTTATACAAAAGGTAAAAAAAAATATATATAGCTATTATATTCTCATGTCTATCTATATACCTTTTACAAACTTTCTTATCCACATTGCGCAGGTATGTAGGATATGGAGGAATTTCTAAAGCGATAAATGGAATCACATAATAACAATAAGAATTCAAACTTTGAAGGCAGCAGAAAGAAGTACGGTGGTGGTGGTGCAACGTGGCTAATTCCAGCCACTTCTCCTCCAAAGGCAGAGAGAATTTTTCCTTTGCGGAGGAGACTGAAGACAAACGCATTCTGAAGAAAAATAATAATAAAACACATATCTTCTGTAGTCTTCTGCCTTACTACCATATATTGTCATTCGTCTGACAAACGTTGTGCAATGGAATATTATAGACGTATCACGTATCTCTCTCTCTCTCTCTGGCATTTATTACATATCTTTTACCGATATTGACAAAATACCGATATCATATCAGATCCAATGATTATGACCAAAGAATATTGACTATTAAAACGTGTCAGATTTTTTCCCGTCCATCTGTATCTTTCTGTTAAGAACAAGCTTATCTAGCAAAAATATAAAGAAGCGATAGGTATATTTTTTTATACTCAAGTCAGACTTTTGTTTTACAAAAGTGCGTGCGTTGGTATGAACAAAAAGGATGAATGCCTATTCTAACTTGAGCAATTTTTTTGTCTTGTGAATTTTAGAGCAAAATTGGCCATTAATTTTTTGAGGATGAATTTTAAATAGGTTTTTTTGTACAACAACAAAAAAATCCTTGTTTTCTGTGTGTAATATTTAGCTGAGATACTAGACCAAGACACACCATATGGATATATTCATGTACGTATTCATTATGTAGGTATATATTTTTGTCTGATTGCCTGAAAGGATGCTGCTGGTGTTATTGAGAAAGAAGCAGGATGATGATCATGATGATTGGGCTGACGATGATGAAGAAGAAGTAGAAGAAGATGATGATGATGATGATGCTAGCGATTACGGTTGAACCACGGAAAAAAAATTAAATGAGAAATAAGATAGATTGCATTATTCATGGGTTTGCCACTTATACAACAACAACAGATAGACGAAGTAGAAAAAAAACGAGCCTGCGAGGAATAGAAGATGGAAAATAGAATTTAAAAAAGGTGGTCGGTCGGGTTGCTCCGCTTGTTATTAGTATTAAAGGTACGCGCACATTATACGCATTCCAAGAGACATAAGCAGTGGTTTAGTGTGCTCTTCCCTTTAATTTATACTAGCGCAGTTGTTGAGGAGTAAAGAAGGGGGATGCTAATTTCCATCCTTAGAGATACCATAAGGTTGTAATAATAATAATAATAATAATAATAACGAACGACTCTGACTCCACCACCACCACAATAAGAATGATGATGATGATGATGATCACGTTTGTTTTGGCCATTGCGAAGACATAAGAAAAGTAAAAGACGACGACGACGACGACAGGAGCAGCAGTAAAAAGAAGAAGAAGAGTTTTTTGAGCAACAATGCTTCTGCTCTCACCAGGAGCGGATGCCTAAAAGGATCTATAAACTTTTCTCTTATTGTCTTTTATGGAACAAAAGGAGTGTATGCGACTGAAAATACCACGACTATAACTCAAAATCTGTTTTCAAATAGCAATATTTTAAGAAAATATACGTACACACTAATAATAATAATAATAATAATAATAATAGATGTGGGCACCATAAATACAAAACGTTGGTCCCCACTACCATCATCATCCTCTTTAGTAGAATGCCATCCTAGGTCATTAAAAAAAATTTAGCTTGTGTTTCCTTGTTACCATATAAGATGGCTTTATTATTATTATTGCTTTATTTTGTGGTGAGGTCTCGATTACTTTACTACTGTCTCTGCTGCTCCTGCTTCTGCTGCTGCTGGTGCGGATAGAGAGAGAGAGTCGCATACATGTACATACATACAACATGCTTTTGTCGAGCAAAATATAATTAAAAATCAAATAATACTCTTAGAAATGAAAGGAAGAGAGGTTTTCATCATAATGAGAATATTTAATAATGGTAATAATAATATCATGGTCGTCGTCATTTTTAGTTTGATTGCTCGTTTCCATTTTACGACAGTATGTGTATGTATGTACATAGTCTGCAAACGGAATAATAGTAGCTTTTGAGAAAATTGTGCACTTAATTTTTTTTGAACTGATTGTCAAACAAAAAAACCTAGAGACACACACATACACACAGGTAGCGCAATAATAAAAAGTTGATGTAGTATCTAATATAATAATGGCAATAACCCCAATCATCAAAATTAATGCAATATTGCAATTTTCTCTAGTCCATTGTATTTACATAGCATTATTCTGTATAGAGAATAAAAATAATAAATGGGCAGTAGGTTTTGGCCGAGCAGGAAAAAAAATACAGTAGTGATTACTTCAATGACTGCTGGCTAACATACGACATACATATATTATGCGAAGGTCATACATACAATGTGTGTGTTATTATTATTATGATGAGGAATGTATATATATTGTTGCCATGTCTGTAAACTACAATACTACTATACTACCTGCACGTTATTCAGGCACACGTTCATTGTACAATATCAACAGTGTAATCAGCTTGACATCATCATCATCATCTTCTTCATCAGCTTCTTCATTATACCCATAATATTAGTAATAGTGATCATCAATCCCTCTTTTCGACTCTACTACCTATTATGCTTCAACTCATTTCAATTACAATCAAGATTTTGGAAACATTTTCGAGAAAACAAAAAAAGGAAGAAAATGAAACTCCAATTCTTTCATTTCCTTTTTCAACCAGATGCAAAGAGAAGAAGAATAAAAAAAGCCTTTATTTGTAATCATCATCAAAAAGAAGGGAGAAGGGGATCAAGAAGACCATGCGTAGGACTAACGTATTTTTTTTTACTATCGTCATAATAATATATTGAATGATGACTTTTGAGAGGAAAATAGGGAAAAGGGAAACGATGATTATTTTGTTTGATGATGAGGACTGTGTGTGGCAGAAAATGTAGGGGTTAAACTGGAGAGAGAGAGTGATGGTATATTATGAGTGTGTAGTGTATTCTTATTTCATGACACACAAACTAATCAAAATGGGACGAAGATGCATATAAAAAAACGACTACAAAGACCAGAGCACGGAGCATAAAATATAAAAAGGAGAGAGAGAGTGCAGGAAAGATTGATAAAGAAAAAACAAACAAAAAAATGATATAATAATTTTTATTCCAGTATTTTATGAATGTGCCATTCTCCATTCATCGTCCTTTTCTCCTCTCATCCTCGTCAGTAAAACATGTTTAATGGTTTATGTGCATAATAATAATAATAATAATAATAATAATAATGATAATAATATGCCTTGTAGTATAATATCTAATACATATACACTACTTGCACGTTTTTTGCTACTTTGTGCGACAGAAAGTAAACTTCTTGCATTTCTTTGTTTGTGCAAAACAAAAGTTTTCTATAAACCGAAATGGCTAAAAGGAGGAGACAAAAAAGGAGTAAAAAAGCAGTAATGGATGAAACAGCAGCGGAACTATTTTTCCTGTACTTTCTTTCAGATTTTTATATATTTTTGTTGCTATCAAATCAATACTAGCTCTGTCTCATCCTTCCTGAACAACAAACACAAGAAACATGCACATTATTATTATTATTATTATTATTAGCATTACTACTTCTGCTATTGCTGCTGCTACTGCTACGATTATATAAGACACAACCAGACAGTGTAATACGAACTATTTGATCAGCATGATGATCCGCATCCCAAAATAAAAGAAGAATTGCACATGGCTAAGCTATTACTTTTTTATATGAATTTTCATTCTCCTTTTTTATCATTCTCTTTTGTCTGACCGGAAAACGCTCAAGTCACATTTGAAGTGTTTCTATCTTGTTGCAGAGAGAGAGAGAGAGAGAGAGAGAGAGATGTATGTGTGTAAGTATAGTTGCTACAAACCAATGGTATTTGAGCAGCGCAAAATAAAAGTATTAATCCTGCAAGAAGAAGGGATATCATGCCAACAACCTTGGTACATAACAATAATAGTTATATTATTATTATTATTACGTTTTCCTCCGTTTTTTGGTTTGTTTGTGCAAGTCTGTCTGACTTTGGCCTGGTGATGGTAAAGTTATAATCTGACAACTCTCCAAGTCTCTTGTACTTTTTTCCCCTCTTTCCATCTTCAAGACATTTTTTTGCACACAAAACTGACTTGTGTGTGTGTGCACCAGACCACACACGGGTATTATTATTATTATTATTATTATTATGTACGTATCTATTTTTTGGTTTTATCGGTGTATTCGTTTCATAACTCTATGTAATAATAACAGTAGTAGAACTAGCGTGTGGCCTCAACCATCACCTCTCCACTAGTCTCTAGAGCAAACCTTGTTGGTTACTGAAGAAAAAAAAAGTAGTAGTAAAAAGAAATGAAAATAGAAAAAAAGGACGGTGCACTGGCGGTGGCGTTAGACGACGGTTTGTGTATTGAACATGATGCATTATAATATTGATAATAATAATAATATATGATGTTATGGCAGTGGAAAGAAATCTATGTATCTATTATAGGGTGATCATCTAAGCAGTTTCAAGTAGAAATAAATTGATTTTCCTTCTTTTGAAGAAAAAGATACAGAAAGTACGTACAACTGATATCGTAGGAAACGTATGAAACGTTGAGGAAGCGTAAAATATTATTTTTATATTTTTTTACTTCAGCTGTGGTTATGTACAATCTTCCAGAAACACTGGCAATACATTACGATTACATAACAAAAAAAAATGTGAAAAGAAATCCTTTTTCTCCTTCTCCTTCTTGTTCCTATTTTATAGAGGGTAATAACAACTTTATGAAGTTGTCCATAGGCCTCTTTTTTTTCAGTTCTCATGACCACGATGATGATGATGATGATGTAGGAGAATAATATCCAATATTTTGAAGCGTGTGTAAGTCATGGAATATGGCATGCCACGTACCAAACAAACCTACACATCACGTTGAGGAATCTTAGCTGTTGTTACAATGGTTTGTTCACAACAGTGCAGCAAAGTAAGGGTCATCCAGCCATTCCATACTTGCTATATACCCTACTTACTTCCATTATTACTAGGTATACTACTCTCCTCTCTCTCTCGAATAAATTCTGCTGTCTTTTTTTTCTTCTTGAAAAAAAATATTCTCACGGAAAAAAAGTATGTGTACGACTCTACTGTATCTAGTCTAAAATATATTTTTTTTCTTGTTTGAGATGAGAGCAGTGCAGAGAAGAGAAGAAAAAACTTAAAGATTCGTTTTCGCTCTTGCCGCTCCACATGCGGTCATTTCTTTCCTGAGAGAGAGAGAGAGAGAAGAAGAGGGCATCGGAGATCACTATGTGTGTGAGGAGAAGATGAAGGAAAAAGAGGAAAATGACTTGAAACAGAAAAAATATATATATAAGAAATCATTTATTGGAGACGAGACTGGGGAACCTAAACAATAAGTACATACCTACATATTATATACTTATTAGGAATGTACATCAATAATATAATGTGTAGTGATATATTATATCGATATGACTCTAAGGATAACGTGGGCAACTAAAAACCAATAATGTCTTAGAGTGGCGGTGGTGGTGGTGGTAGTGAGGAAGATAGATTTTTTTTATGGATTGCGTAAAGGTTGGCTAATAACAATAGTGGTGGTAAATACAAAAGGAACAACAGCATTAACAACAAAGTAGAGTAGGATTGCATTTTATTTTTGTTAGGAATCCAATCTCAATGATCCAACAACAGAAGAATCATCAAGTATATAAGGATTCCTCTTCTTCGTTCTTTGTTATACATTTACCTCTACAGTGTGTGTTTAGCCATCATCATCATCATCATAATATATATATACATTATGTGAAATGCTGAAACAATATAGCCAAGTGAAGAAAATAAATATAAAAAAGTAGTAAAAAACTCTGCTCACGATACATGTATCGAACTTTACTCGGGAAACAAATTCTTTGTTGTTGATGATGATGACGATAATGACTGATCATTTTTCCTTCCCTGCACAACAACAACAACAACTTGGTGGCATTAGGCACACAACAATCAACAGTCACAGTAGCCGTGTCAGTGGCATGGCACGCTGGTGCAAAGTGACACGAAAGAAAAGGAGAGAAAAAAAGAATGACAAGTGCTAAAAGTGTTGCACATGGCTTTACTACTACTCCTCCGCGGACTTTGCACGCATCCTACATCAATGACGCCCATGGTGATGCTGATGATGATGATGATAATGGTGATAGTGGTGCACAAGCTATGCATGCATTTAGGTATCTATGAATACTGTGCATGGACAATGACTTTTGCTGCTGCTGCTGCTGCCAGTTTATTTTTCTTGGCTACAACAACCCGACGTCAACGTGTGAACTAACTGCTACTGCCACTATTAGCAGCAGAAGCTTAACTAGCAAAACCTTACCTTTTTGACTGCTGCTTGTACCAACAAACAAAAGCAGAGAAAAAAAGACAATACACAAATATTACAACAAGTCAGTTAACAAGTTGAAAAGTGACACCCCACCCAAGTTTTTACTATTTCTACTTTTCAACCAACAACCAAACATGTGTGTGTTTTGTGTAATGCCATTTCAACATTTTGTCCTCCTCCATGTCTTTAATGTAAATACTACTATAGTTGTAGAAGAAGTAGTTACCACTTTTAAGTGGGAAAAAACCCTTGAATATATATATAAATTTTATGTATATATTGGGATGGAGAAGAAGACACTCTCTCAATGTTCCGTCATCAACACCACCACCATCATCGTCGTCGTCGCCGTGGTAGAAAAAGAAACAGTAGGAAGCAAAGGGATGAAGAAGAATGGCTACTCGTCTGCTGCTATCTCATTTTGATATCTTATTCTTCAGCCCTGTCTTCGTCTTTTTTGTCTTCTTCAAATTGTCATGTTACAAACAAACACACGACGAGTAAAAATGTTTGGGTGTTTAACACCTCTACTATCCTCAACGTACCGACCCACATACTTGAAGAAGAAGGCAAAAAATAAAATCTGGAATTGAGATGGGATATAAAAAGGATAGTTAGAGAGAGAGAGGGGAGACAAATAAAAATACTCTACTGCTGCTTGCTGCTGCTGTGAACACAGCATGGTCAAATCTTAAAAGAGATCGTTTTGTGTCATTGTTTATTGTGGGGATGACAAAAGGGACTGCACACACTGCACATTACTTAAAATATTTTTATAAATTCAACTAAAACTAAAAGTTTGTCGGGATGCACTTATATTTTATAAGAGAGAGAAAAAGAAAAAAAACGTTTTTTCCTTCTTCTTCTTCTTGATATCACAGTAATCATCGTCATCATTCTTGTAGTTAGTTTACCTCAAGTCAACGACTTCATTAGCACACACCACCTCCAGCAGCAAATGCATTCATTTTCTCTTTGCTACTACTCCTTGCTTCTGTTCGTCTTTGTCATTTGGAATGTCGATAAAGTGACAGGCGATATATGTTAAACACATCAACATCTAAATCTACTATAAATGAATATACGGAGTTGGATTATAACTATAGTTACGTAATAATAAGTCCACACGCACATTCTTCTTCCCATCATGCATGTAGAATGTAGACCTAATAAATACTGAGTGAGCACTACCATTATTTCATGCTTTTGTCTTGTTTCCTCTCTCTGTTTTTTTCATCAAGCAAACATCTCCTCCGTCAGAGCACAAACATGAGTTTTTAAAAAAAGAGTTTTTTTGTAGGCATGTTTGTTTGTAGGTAGGTACATACCTTCAACATGCATTAATGTGATATTATTACGGTGTTGATAATACAACTGATAAGGACAAAAACAACAAGGGAACATAACATTCATGCATGCTTGGATTGATATGTGATGTGATGTATGTACGTATGCATGTAGGTTTTTATATATTATTTGTTTGTAGTTTGTACCCTGAGCATACCTTCTGTTTACTCTTGACAACGTTCATGATGATTATGCTGTTGATGGCAAGTATTTATGTGCGTATGCTTGAATGAAGATATCAACAAGATATTAATTTCCACCCGAGTGAAGAAGAGGCTGGATAATATGCGTGGCGCAGTGCGCCTCTCTCTCTTTCTACTTACTTACGTACGTAAGTACATAAAAAGGTACACACGACGGACGACGAATCTACTTATAAGAACAAGTACACAAGTTAATTCAAGCGTGAATAAATACTCTTGTTAAAAATTTGTATTTATTACTTTACATATTATTCTACATTTGATGCGACTGCTGCAGCAGCTAAAAGGAACAACAATAACAGAAGAAGAAAAAGATTTTTTTTCTTCCATTTTAAAATTATTATGGAAGTGCAAAGAATAAGATTTTCTTGTGTTCTTAATACCTTCCATTTTTTCTCTGCTCACCTTCCTTATTCATTTCACTCTCTCTCTCTCCACCACATTATATTCATTTTGTGAATAATAATAATAATAATAATGCAAGGAGAGTAAGTACATCACACAAAAGCATTTTCGGTGCTCGTTTATCGTAAGAAAAGAGCTAAAGTATGCATGTGCATATATGCAACAGTAGTCCACCCCGTCATGAATGCCACAAAAGCTTCTATTCCTTTCTACATATTTTAAGTCCCTCTCAATAGTGCGCGTCCATGCTTACCTACTTTACTCCATGCATTACTGCTTTTTTTCCCTACCTACTCCCTACTTCTCTCTCTCTCTCTCTCTCTCTCTCTTGAATGAATTATCCCAGAATTTTCTAAGGGATTTCATAGAAAGAGGGAGAGAGAGAGAAGAAGAAGAAGAAGCAAAACTAGGCAGGAGGTGTATACCCCTTGCAGGGACAAGGCTATTATTGTGAAAACTTTTGAGAGAAGAAAAATAATAATATAAGAGACCCGTTTGATCCCAAAATTCCTTGCCCTTGTCACACTAGTTGCATTACTTATACTTTACTGTACTCCTCTTGCTTAATAGAGAAATGAAGTTACAGTATGACTACCGCTACTACTACTATTACAGAGGTGGAGTCGATTTTGAAGTATTAACACACCACTTTTGTCGTTTTCATTGACACAGCAGCAGCAGCAGCAGCAGCAGCAGCTCGCCTATCATCAATATATTAACACACACAGTGGCAAAAAAAACAGAAACTGTATAAGCATTTTCCTTCCAAATATGTCATGACTCTCTCGGCACCACTCTTGTTTAATGGCATGTGTTTTTCCGAAGAAGAAACGCTGCTGTTGATGATGATGATGTTCACAATGACTATGTGATGAGCTAGCACCACAAACATCATCATTGCAACTACCACTCTTTAACGTTGTTATTACCCTGTTCATAGTCATGATAATAGTAATAACAACAACTTTCCCTACAGTTATTTAGTCAGTTTAATAGGTAAAATGACAATGTTTCCCATGCCATCATCGTCATCATCAGAATAGATTTTCTTTTGCTTTTTTTCCCTCTACCGCCTTTAACTTTTAATACCGGAGAGAAAAACAGACGATTATTGCATATTACTCCATTTAAAAAAAAGGTACTTACAACTTTGACAACACAAGCCGGCGTTTGTGTTGTTGATGATGATGATGTTGCTCTGAATGACGTAGTAGCAAGTGGCGTAACATGAATGTCGTCCGCGTAGACAGTATACTCCATCAAGATTAAAATTATTCAAAAACACCATCATCTCGCATACATTTTACCAGTTACATTTATTTAAAAAAAAACATTCACACAAAACAAGCACGACAAAACTGGGGAAAAATATTAAATTAAATTTACAACAAGAACAACTTAATACACATTTTTTTCACTAAAAAAACAGACAACAATAACAAACGCTTATATACTTTTTTAAATGGAGCGTTTCCCTATTCTTTTCTTTCCTCTTTTTTTTGTAAAAAAAGTGTAATGATGTTTGTATTTTTTTCGCTCTCAGTTTAATAGTAATAGTAATAAAATGGGAAAGACAACAAGAATTCCGTGCATATTATAGTTTTTTTTTGGAGACTCACTATTTTTTTAAACTTAAGTGTGACCATGCGTGGTGGTGTAAACTTTCAGAGAGGCTGAAGACGAACTTTTTTTTATATTATGTGAACTGTATCGGTTTTAATAGCCGGCTAACGACATCATTTTATATGCCACTACCACCACTACTACTCCTTTTTAGCTGTTATTATTATTATTATCATTTGAGAGTTGTTACAAGCTCCTTTTGTTTTTTATTATATTTTTTGGCGGTGCGGCACTTCAACAACAACTTGCAATGTATTCACAACAATGGCTTCTGGCTAAATAAAATAAAAAGTGGTGGTGATGATGGTTTGTGTTGTTGGTGTTGTTGGTTGAGTAGAAATGATATTCATCGTTTTTTTGCCTCTTCTCTTCTTTCCCATCGTCATCATCCTCGTAATATTATCATAATACTTTACTCCTTTGCTCCTTTAAACACTTTTTTCGACTCTTATCATCATTTACATTACATTAGCCTTTTTGAACGCGGCAGTTAAGTTGCCATCATCATCCATGGCCAAAAAAAATACGAAACAAAATACGAAAAAGGAGAGAGAAAATTCCACGGGAAAAATACTCTTTTAAATAAGAATGGTAAAATAATTTTGGTTATTATATGTTGGTGCTTTTTTAAAGATGGTCGTAGTGGTTAGCATGTGCGTTTGAGGCTCCTTTATTTTTTGTAAGTACTCAAGATTTTTTTTCTCAGCCTTTTTCTTTCAGTCAAGAAAATGACCAAAAAAATAAGGAGGAAGAAGAAGAAGACGGAGCGAGCAACAATTTGACTTGAAAAGTCTGTGGACAGATTCAGATCTGTATGTAATGCTGCTGCTGTTGTTGTTGCTGATGTCAATGATGATGATGATGATGCTCTCGTGGATGCAGAGAGATGAAGATGATAATGATGATACGGATACTTGACGGTAATTTCACCCTCTTTTTAGTCTCCTTAATCCTTATCCTGCTCCCTACTAGTTCACCAAAAAAGACTATTTTTTTATATTTAACTTGAAGTACAGTACACACATGCACATTTATATACGTATTCACTATCCGCCTCAGATTGAGGGGACTCCGATTAATTTACACACAAGAGTTTTAAAAACCTTTTTTTTTATAAAACTGCTTTGCATTTGAGTATAAAATGCTCTTCTTCTATCTCCTGTTTGTTTCCTGTTGTGTTGTGTACTACACTTTACGAGACGTCCCTTTTATATTATTACTTTTTCAAATAGTAGTAGCAGCTTCAGCTTCACTCCTTTTTTCCGTGTTTAATATTTACGATTGTGCACCACAAAAACAACATAGGTAGTCATTGTATCCATCCATAAATAAACATGCATATATTTATATCAAAATCTTTTTGCTTTTGTCGCCGTTAAAACCTGGTAATTTCTTGTCCAATTTTAGCTGTTGTATTGTTGCTGTCTATCTGTGTGTGTGTGTGTGTGTGTGTGTGTGAATGTGTGCGTATCTGTGCAAAGCACGCCGTGTAAAATATTCATAGGGCTGATTCATCAAGACAGAAAAGGACAAGAGAGTCCATGTCGCCACCACATCCACAATATGAGGCTGTCACGCAAAATTTTCACAGCGGATAAACATACAACACAATTTAATCAAACAAAGCTTACACACATTGTACTTGGCCAAAAGGCTAAAATACATCCACAAAAGCGTATTAGCAGATAATGATGAGTTTAAAAAAAATATCCGGTCCGATTATTAAAACGTGTTATTATTTTATACAACTGAACGTTATTTTTAACACTATCACATTCATATTATGTATAGTATACATACATATATTCAAGTTGAGCTGTTACTGTTGCTCGTTATACTATTTTTTTCTCCTTTTGTATACATTTCAACAACACACAACTTTACTAACAATTTTCCAGTTAACTCGTTCGAAATAAAAAGGAATTTCTGGGAACTCTTTTTGTTCAAGATTTAAAGCCTTATTGTAATGAAGCAAAAAGAATTTGTGGAATAATCTTGTGAAAATCCACCACACCACCGTGAAAACCAGCAGACTTTTTGCACGACTACTTTAATTCTTCAATAAATTTCGATTTTGCATTTAATATATTAGATTACTTGAGTTACCACTTGTATAAAACATTTACAGCTCGTGGTATGGAAAAAAAACTTCTCTCACTCAAACAGTGTAATAGAGAGAGAGAGATGGAGAAGACTCTGTTTTTCACCGTAATAATCCCTTTTGCCGTGTTTCTCCTCTTTTGATACTCCTCTAAAGCTTTCAAAACTCACTCACTTTTTTAGACTCTTCACTTGATCAGTAGCAGCGAATACAAAACTGACTGTTTGCATGTCTGCTTGAGAGAGAGAGAGAGAGAGAGAGAGAGAAGTCTCACACAACACAACTCACAAAAAAACAAAATATAACGCACAGAGCCACAGAGAGCGTGTTTCTCACTCGTCGCCCAGCGAACTAAAACTGACTAGCCTGAACAACGTGAAGCCAAGTCAAGGTGGAAAAAAAGAAGAAGACTGACTAGCAAAGCTATAATATGAACATCATAGTGCTGTGTGTGTGTATGTGTGTGTAGCGTGAGGTTTTTTTTTGAGTCGGATGAGAATTTACGTGAGCATGAAACACACTACTATATGCTGCCAGTTTATAGTTGTATGTTGCTGTGCTTCTGTTGATGTGGTAGTGAAGTAAGATGGGGTATATAGGGTACGAAAAAAAAGTATAACATCATCCCATTGCATTTTACACACAAGTACAAAAGCACTTCTTCTCTCTGTGTAGTATGTAGTAGTACAGTTTTGTATATTAAAAGTATACATTTTTATGTACAAGCCGTGCAATAAATGCTCTCTGGGTTTTTGTTGTATGCTGTGTTGGAGAAAAGAGAAGTTGGTAGTGAGAAAAATATAAAAAAAGAGGATAGACAAGAGGACGACTTTATGACGATGATGAAGACGACGACGACGACGATGGTATGATGATGATAATGCCTCAAGCAAAGTTAAGCTTCTGTCGCTTGCTCTTCTCTATCGCGCACTCACTCTCTAACTTGTGTACTTGTTAAAGCTTGCGTGTCTGTGTTGCAATATTCCTTGTTTTTCATTCCACATTACCAACTTTAAAATCTTCCTACCTAAACATTATGTAGGAATGCATGTGCATTCATTATGTATCTATCTGTCTATCTATCTCTGGATGTTATGTTCCGTAGATGAATTTTTGTTGGATGTGTGTGTGTACCTCTGTGACTTCAAAAGATTCAAAAAGCTACTTTAGCAGTTACCAGCAGACAAAATGAGAAGTTGGTACATACTTAAAGTATACATACATTTTATGGCATGCATATATTTAGATCTATATATCAACAACCGCAACAAAAATACATTTTCATTTCGTATTCTTTGTAGAAAAAAAGTACGTTTTTTCTCTCTCTTTCTATCCATCTATCTAATCTGAAATATAAAAAGGAAGAGCGCCTTCACTTTTTTTTTTGCGATGAGCTTGCTTAACTTTATTGCTTCTCTTTTGTGCCACTCTTCTTTTTTTTCTTCGTCTTATTCATTGAAGTAGTTGTGGTGGTGGTGGTAAAATGTGTATATATACATAAATAGGAGCACGAAGAAGAAGAAGAAAAAAAAACTAGTGGAGTATGTTGTATATTTGCAGTATAAAAACTAATTTAAAGATTCCATTCATCAAATCAGAGTCAAGCCGGGTATAAAAAATGTCGCTTTTTTACACCAACGATTTTCTCCGTCTGATCTTTGTGTAACGAAGAAAAAAAATAGTATAAAGAAAAAAGTGGCATAATCAAAAGGATTCTTTTTTTTCTTGTTCCTCTTTTCTTTCAGCGGAAAAGCAGAGGAGTAGTGGCAGAAGAAGCAGCAGCATCCAGATAAACAAAATTTATGTACAAAAAAATGTTTTTAAGTGTTAGCTATGTTGTGTCCCTTGTGTGAGGAGAATGATGTGCTGCTGCCTAGCAAGTACATATGTCGACTAGGAATTATCATTGTAGCATCAGCCAAAGAAAGAAAGAGAGAGATAGTTACATACCGTCACATCATAATGTTATTACCACATTCGAAAAAAAACAAAATTCTTTTCTCTCTCTCTCTCTCTTCCTTCTTGTCTCTCACTTATCCTTCCACTTATATCATAAAACAACTCAATATAGTTGAGCTAGAGAGGGAGAAAGACAGAGAAAGAGGGAGGCAATAACTGAGCGACATGACACAGACGTACATACTCAGAGAAAAAAGAAGGAAAACAAGTTAAAACTCACATGGCATCAAAATGATGATGATGATGATGATGACGATGGCCTCCACCACTGAAAAAACATTTACTCTTAGCGCTGTGATGTTATAAGGTACATGCCTATGCACGCAAGAGGAGTAAAAAGTACAAAAACCATTCTTTTTACGTGTTTGTAAGTATGATATCCATATATGTAAGTAGCTATGTCTGTCTATTTGTTTGTTTGTATGGGAAGTGAGATGAGGTGTAGTAGTAGTGGTGGTGGTGTGTCTGTGGTGATGGTATTGTCGTTATAAAAATAACATGGAAAGAAAGTGAGAATGCAGGGCATGGACAGGAAGAAGGAAGCTGCTATTTCTTCTTCTTTGCTTACTCCTCATCTCTCTCTCTCTCTCTCTCTCTCTCTCTTCTTTTTTTTAAATGAAAAAGTCCAAAGTTTTAAAGCTCAAGTTTACACACTGTCAAGAAGAAAAAAATAAATTCAGAAAAACTGCTTAAAATGTACTACCTCAGCTCAGTAAGTTGGTTTGTGTAAGAGATAGACAGAGAGAGTGAGAAAGAGAGAAAAGTTGCTGGTGACTTGGTGGAAAGGTAGTGTATCTACTCATACTACAAATGCCAGTGGCGGCATTTGATGGAGGAGGTGGAAAATGAAGTAAAAAAAAGTTTTTAAGCAAAAAAGGTATATTTTTTTTCGGTGTGTACTGTTTTCTCCTTGATGCCAATTCCCTCTTTTTTTCTCTCTCTCTCCCTCCTGTACCTTTTTTTTGATAATGCAATATGAACTAAGAAATACTCTTCTCGTACTTGTTCATCATCACCATCACACTGGTCACCACTAACAAAAAATTTTGTACTCAGCCATGTGGCTGACTTGTCCATCATTTAAGCAACTAAACAACGTGCAAGTCTGGTCGAGCATTTTAAGTTTTATTTTTGTTGTTTCTTCACTTTTCATCCAGAATGCCCTGTAGATTCATAAGTAAACCTATATACATATATGTGGAATACTTTTTGTTAGTGTTGTAGTAGTAGTGCATTTTCCCATTATTACCATCCAAATGCACACCAAACAACGGAAATAGCATCAGACGACGAAGAAAAAAACCCACACAAGGATTTCTAGTTTTTTAGAGAGAAAATTTTCCAGAAGTATATAAAATCGTAAAAACAGACAAGGGCAAACTGTTTCAATCTTTTCTTTCTCTCCTCTCATCATCATCCTCTTCACTTTTTAGGTAGTTTCAGTCAGAGTCATGCTAAGTTGGTTACTTACTCAGCAAAAACTCTCATACCAAAAATAAAAATAAAATAAAACAATGTTGATGATGACAAGGAGAATAAGATGGTCATTTTTTTATTTCTCAGATTTTTTCTCTCTTTCTTTTTCTTCTTTCTCTTTCTCTCTTCAAAAGTATTTTTTTGTACATTAGGTTTAGTACATCATAACATCATACAGTTAGCTCCCCTTCTCTTTTGATGAAATACACTACAACCAAAATAGCATTTTCCCCTCTTCTTTCAAAAAGAAACATTATTACCTGTTTTGTTTTTTAGTGATGCAATAAGGGAAGTAGAAAAGGAAAGAAAGGATTGCAAATTTTATTTTATTTGTAAAAGTGCAAACATGGTGGTACACAGCAACTCAAAAGAATATTTCACTATACAACAGCTTGGTTGATTATGCAAAAGTTTAGCGTTTCTCTCTCTCTCTCTCTCTCTCTCTCGGTGGGGTCATACCTAGTTAGCTTTTTAGAGTATATAACAAACAGTTACGATAAATCAAGCCTTTTTTCCTCCTAAACTATATATTTTTTATTTGAAAAAGAAGGTAAGTACATTTATGCAATAAGTCAAAAAAAAGTATGCAAACTGTATCTTGTATTTAAGTTTAATGTCTTTCCCACGTCATCTATTTCTTTTTTTAGCCTTCATATTCTTGTTTTATGTTTTCCTATTATTGCTTTTTAACTATAGAGACGAGTTACCAAAAAAACAAAAAAAAGATACTCTCCACTTAAACGAGAGTGAGGGAGAGTGAGAGTGAGAGAGAGAGAAAGAGTAATGGTATCGTAACATAAGTGTGTAGAGAGAAAGAGAGAGAGAGAGAGAGTAATAGTTGTACACACAGAGTTTTGTAGTGGCAATTTTTTGGTGGTGGTAGCACCAACCAACCATGTAACTGACGAGCCAACTTACGACTGCTCCTCTCTCTCTTCTCTTTTCTCTTTTAATTCTCTAACGTAGTACTACTACAACTACGTGGTTACTTTTTTTTTCTTCCAACTTGACTGGAGGCTGAGAGTAAACTTGCGTTTAAAAAAAGAAGGTGATAGGGGTGCTGTTATAGTGTTGGTAAAAGCATAGCAGCAGTAGAGACAAACCACTAATACTACTACTACTACTGAAAACACATACATTCTAAACCAAAACACCATTTATTTTTTTGTGCGACATACCTACCACTCTTATAAAATGAACCTTTGCACTATATGTATTTTTTTACTGAGAGAGAGAGAGAAGAGTCAGTTTTTGTAGTATAATTTACTTTTTTTTGGTCGATTTTTTTTCATTTTATTTCCCTTCTTCTTCGTTTTTTGAAAGTTTTTTTTTCTTGCTTTATTTTTTTAGAACGGTGTACTGCACTCATTCGGATTTTCTACCACTCTATACCAACACCACCACAGCCATCATCATCATCATTTTTTTTTCTCCTTTTGGTCCTTCCTATCTCTTCCCATTTTTTTTTTGCTTGGGACATGCACAGTGGTAGCAGTGGTGGTGGAGGTAGTAGTAGACTTCATAGCTGCCAAGTATATTACGTGGTTTGCTCGCTTGCGCTGCTGCTTATGCTGCTCCCACTACTACTTGGCTTTATGGTTTTGGATTTGGATTTGCACGAGAGTAAGAAAGTTGAAAAAAAGAAGGTGGATGAGAAGAGGTAGTAGAGGAGCAGCAGTATAAAATGTACATTATTTCTTACCACCGCTGCTGCTGCTGCTATTCCTACTACTATATGCTGTTGGCTAAACATTCAGTCACATTTTTAATGGGATCCAATCCCACGAAAAACGTTAATACGTTGCATGAAAACAGGGAGAAAATGTTGTTTGTGCCACTACTACCATGCGTGTGTGTATGCATGTTTCTCTACTTATACAAGTAGCATGTACAATGCTTCTGCTCCTGTTATGTGAATGTGAGTGCAGTTCCAGAAAAACAAATCAGTCAAGGGGAAAAAAACGCTTGGCTTCCGTTTGGGTTTGGATACAGGAACTCTCCTACGCGGATACAGAAAAAGGTGGAAAATTTGTGCATGTGTATATATCATACAACTATTATGCTGTATACCTATCCTCCTCTTCTCTGTTGTTCCATAAAAATGGTCATAAGAGACTTTAAGCTTGAACCGTAGTACCCATTATCCTCACCATATTATGCACCTACATGCTACATGCATAGCTTGCAATGCTAGTGGTTATGTGTGTGTGCAACCAGAAAAAAAATCTGTCCTTTTCAGCTTTATATATTATAATTTTATAACATGAGTCGTGACCATGATGAAGATGATGATTATATCCTTTGCAAGTAAAAAAAATATATGTAACTTTATAGGGACTTGTGCATGTGTTTTCTTAGATATGAGTCGTAAGGAATAATACACTCGTCTTTTTGCATCATATTTTATTTATTAAGTGCAACAGTATTCACTCACACACGCACTGCACGTATAATAAAATGGTATGCCTAAAAATATTAAGGATTAGAGGATCCTGTATGTAATGTAGGTATATATATATAATACGTATTTATATTTATGAGACCACATCAGAGATAACATAGGTACATACACTTTTTTGATGGAATTGCTATATCTGGGAAGTCGGGGTATGGCAAAAAATATATATTAAAATACAACCAAGTTGTTGGTTGTGAAAAAGCAAAAAAAAAACACTTGGTCCACTGACCGTACAACTTTGCCGCAAAAAAAAAAGGAATTGTGTTGTGAGCGGGGGTACCTAGATTATATCGTAGACGAAGGAAAAAAAATGCGAATATCATTATTATTAATATGGCTAGTTGTACAAATGAGGACATTGTATGTGTAGCTCAAAAATTCATGTCTTCACACTTGCATACACACACACACACTAGACTCCCGAGACTAGTGAGAGATTAAGATAATACTATAATATGCTTTCTTGTTGTCATTCCTCATTAAGATTAGTAGAGGAGAACAATGTAATGCGAGTGAATCCAGTTGCCTGATTAAAAATATCTCACACCATCACCATCAGCAGCACAAGAAGTAAGCTAAGAAGCCAAGCAAAAATATGCTGTCAATGCCAAAATAAATTTTTTATCCAACCGCAATGCATGCTATTATTGTGAGAACAATTAAAGTTCAAACCTTTTCGTAGAAAAGCTATACAACCCTGGATAAAAAACCGAAGGAATGCAAAATATGTAATGTTGTAGGTAGATAAAAAAAATAGGAATGAATGTTCATTCTTTTGCCAGTTGGAGTTTTTATTTGGTGTGGGTTTTTTTTGCTCCCTTTCAGTTTTGTTCTTGACTTTCAGAAAAGAAAAAGAAAAATTATTATAGCCAACTGGTAGAATAACAGCACAGATTGCTTGCATGTTCATTTTTTTTATATTCAGGGGATATTATTAACTCTGCAATATAGGTATTTAATGCACTCAACGACTCAACTCTTTGCTACACTTTGACTACCTTTTTTTTTTGAATGACAGCCTAAAATTTATAGAACAATGTTTGCACCAAATTTTTTTTTTCATGCTGAAATGTTACAAGGACACAAATATACTTGCTTGAGCATCATTAAGCTCCCATTCATAGTTTTGTTACATGAAATGCTTTTTAACAACCATGGACAAATATAGCCCAGGAGGAACTAAATTCAAATAAGGGAAAATTATTTTGAGCAAACATGTTGTGTGAGCTGCTTTTGGTACAAGAGTGAATTCGGAATAGTAAATAGGATAAAGTTGTTAAATGTTAGAAAATGACCTTGATTTTTCTGCACAATAACTTGGTGGAGTAAAATATGATGATGTTCTTTTTATTCATTTTTGTCAAAGACTGGAACGGACTGGAAGGCACGTTTTGGATGATGAATAATTAAAAAAAAAAAAAAAATGGACCACTACAAAATGGACAGACAACCAGTTATATGTAAACTAATCTAATCAATAAGCATGAATGGCCAACAACAACACCATCTGTGCTAGTATCTAACATACGCTGCTGTCCGACTACTACATATTATTACTAGTTTGATGGGATGATGATGTGGACATGATCACCGTATACATAGCGTAGTAGAAGTAATAACAAGAAGAAGAGAAAAAAATATATAAAAGGGGGTAGGTAATATATACAGGGAAACCTGTCAACAGCTCAGTTACACGAGAGTAGCACTTCTCCTTTTCCTCTTCTGTTCTCTCCAAAAAGCTGCTCATATAATGTGCATGTAGGTATAGGAGCTTTTATCTTACAATGAGCATATATATGACCCAGCTTCTGTTCACATTTGTGCAAAGATGAGATCAATGTATGAATGTTTTAGCAGGCTGAAAAGTTCTCACATTATTATTTTGACAGGAGAGAAGAAAAGAGAGAGAGAGAGAGAGAGAGAGAGAGAGGTAGAAAAAAGAAAGAAACCATAAACATGTGTTTGTTGTAACAAGTAGCAGGTCCAGCAGAGATCTCTAGCTTTTCTTGTTGATAAGATACATACATAAGCACATTATATACCTACATCATAGAGAGAGAGAGAGTCACAAACACACAAAAAGAAAAGCGTGAAAAGGCCAACAAAATGGCACAATAGACAACACAATACACTAAACATATTCTTATTTCTTTTTATGTATTTTAGCCACCAAAACAATTTTTTTTTGCAATGTAGGGTACTTTTTACATACAATTGCCACTCTGAAGGACTACTAAATTCTTTCTTTTTCTTTCTCTCCCTCTTCTTTATTTTTCTATTGAAAAAAATACTGCTAGAGTTGTTTTTGCTGGTGCTTCTTCCTTTACATTTATTACGTAGCTTGAGGGTTGAAGCTACGTAATAGCTAGTGTTTGTCTGTGTGTCTGTGTCAGTGACAGGATAACCTCGAAGCGCTTGCATAGAATTTTATCAAATTTTGTATGTAAGCTTATGAGACAATAAATAGTAGCCTAATTAATTTCAACAAAATTGGTCCTCTAGCGGCAAATTTCTAAAATCCCTTTTGCACCTTTTCAAAAGTTAGCAATTTGTAGAACAACAGTGGCAATAGAATCATTATAGCAATCTATAGCTGCTAGTCGCTAATAATTTAAAAATTCTTTATTTGCAGCTATTAACTTGGCATATCTTAAGCTACGTGTTTACTGTAGTTCTTACAGCTTTATTTTTTTTTGGAGGTGTACGTACATGGCTCTTTGCTTCTTTTTTTCCTTCTTTCACGCTGTTATGCAGCAGCATACTTTGTTTTTGTGATTTTTTTCTGGAAAAAGGTGATGTGAATACACCAACATTCCAGGAAGTAGATAAAGAAGAAGAAAAATGTAACAAGAGACTATATAGAGGGCAAGAGGAGAGAAGAAAAAAACAGCGGTTGATCCTTCCTATACATTTTTTTTTTGCAAAAAGGTGTAGTATATTTACAGCAAATAGGATGGAGAATGGAGGAGGAGAAGGAAGTAAAATAGAAAGGAATGAGGGAGTAAAAGAAGAAAAGAGAAAGAATGGCTCCCTTTTGCCCTTTCATCTTGATCATTTTGGCGAAAAAATGCTTAGTGAGCTGTTTTAATGTAGCCATTTAAAAGTCTTCATTCTCTTGAATTACACGTCTGTGGCATGGCGTAAGCTATACAGAAAAATAGCGGAGAGAAAAGAGCTATTGGTAAAAAGTAACACAATGAATACAAAAAAAAAAAGATTAAAAAGAAGAAGACGCAAAACACGTCATATATGATGAACATTTTTTTAGTTCAATTTTTTTTCTTCCTTGTCTGCATATTTATTTGTCTGTGTGCTTAAAATTTTATCATTCAATGACGAGACACGGCCTTGTGTGTATATAAATAGAGGAAATACAGTTTTGGAATAATTTTTATCTTTGGTTCGTGCTGTCTGGCAATGTGTGAGCCGTAGAAAATGTGTATATTTTTAACATTGGATTTATTTTAGAGGCCACAGTATGAAAAAAACACGGTTCAAAAGCAGCAGCAGCAGCAGCAGTAGTAAATATTGTTGATAATATCAGGAGATCCAAAGAGAAAGAAAACTTGTACGAGTTGTTCTTTCTTCGTCAAAAAGATATGAAGTGTC
>JAHZNC010003931.1:0-11902 GCA_027744095.1 Zhuqinia jingwanae | reverse complement strand
GCGTTAGAAACTACATAATATCTCTAGACTAATTATTAATTATCATATTCGTAATCAGCGTGCTCAATTACAATTTAATACTAAGTTTGAGAAACAGTGGACAAAAAAAGCTAACTGCAATTAGTTAATTATAGTTAACTAATTGTAATTCCCTAAAATGGATATCATATTCGTAACCAGTGCATGAAGGTAATCCTATATACGAAGTTTGATGTAAATTGGCATAACGGTGTAAGAGATATAACGTTAATTAAAGGAAAGTTACGGACGGACGTACGTACGGACTGGGTGATTTCATAAAGTACCTAAAGCTAAAGCTTTGCTACTTAACTGGTAAGGTACGCATATTGCATTAAAAATGATATATTTATTACTATTTGCACGGTGTTATTAGATAAGGTGGCACTACATCTGTTCGTTAAACCTAACAATTAATGGCCGGGTTGGTTAACGGTTTATTGATATAAACAGTGCATTTCGGAAATCCCCACTGACACATGCAAATCCGGCCCGTAAATTTTGGTTATGTGATCTGGTAGATTGGTTATGTGCTCAGATAATTATTCATTATGTGCTCAGATAATTATTCATTATGTGCTCAGATAATTATTCATTATGTGCTCAGATAATCTTCGTACATTGTCTCAGATAATCGACGTATATTTGCTAATATATTCAACTTACTTTTGCTCAGACAAAATATAAATAAGTGTTAAATGTAAATAATTGGATTTTCTGCCTCTACGCAAGTGCATTTTATACGCAAATATGAATAAATTATGTAATTATAGCGCTTTTTGATGATAATAATTATAGATGTGATTGTTGGCAAGTAAAAAAGTAGTTGTTTCATAAGTGGAATATATTTAATCAAATGTTTGATTGTCATATCTAAATATCAAAGTTCATATATAAATGTATTTCATACACTTGTCAATATATCAATATAATCAATTATATAATTTTTTAAAGCGAAACATTACATGATGATATATACGTTAATAACAATTAATTAATAAATGCATACATAATGATGATTATAAATTTTAATTTAGTTAATTAAAAAATAGGGAGGGGCACTTCACCCTAACACGGCCCTTTTACCGCGGCCCCCAATGGGCTGACGGTGGGTGAAGTGCGTCCGGGCCAAAGCCGCGTTCCTCCTAAAAAAGATCTGAAAAATCTATTTTTCCCCGGACGGTCCCTCCCCTGAATTTTCTTCTTGATGCGCAGACCGCATATGGGCATAAAAACTCAACCGGTTAGTGTAAGACTTTTCACACTTGCTGCATTTATATACAGTATCCATTGTATGCTGGTTCATGTGTTTTTTCAGATCATCTTTTTGCGTAAAATTGGAGAAACAGATTTGGCATATAAAAACTACAGCGTCATCCGAATGCTTTATTCTGACATGTCGGTCCAGGTTGCCCTGCTTGGTGAAAGCCTTATCACATCCATCTTCTTTGCATTTAAAATCCTGGAATTGGCAAAAAAAAACAATATTTTCTGAGTCACTAAAATGTTTTATTTGTAGAAATGTGTGACATATTTTCTGAGATGGATTGAATGGTGTTATTAACTATAAATAAATGTATGAAAAAATTACCTTAGGATTCTTCGTAGACTGTTCCCGGGGAACTTTAACCGGTATCTGGAAATGAAAGTAAATTTGGATACTTACACGTTTTTGCACAACATAAGAATAGACCAGTTGCAACAAGTATTTTAAGGGGAGGAAATAATAAAATATCTGGATATATAATTGAGAAATATTACCTGAATGTCAGTAACGACTTTCCTTTGCTGCTCAGGAATCACGTGAACGCGTGTCTTCTAAAATGTTTCATACAAAAAATTAATATGTAAATCTAATGATGGTAGTTTTTATGGTTATCCACAACGTGTAGCTAAATATATAGGATGATACAAATGAAAAAATGCGGGCATAAGAACTTACTAGGACAACTTTCAGGACCTTCCCCTTGGTAGTTTTCTCTAAACGTCTTACTTTGCGGTTTCCGGCCCGAACCTTGGCTTGGTAACTATGTAACTAAAAAAATATTCATACACGTGTTTAAATGCGTTAATTTTTTAATAGTAAGTATACGTGTTACTGGTGAAATTGACAGTATTTTCTGAGCATGTATGTTTATTTTTTGAGCACGTTTGTATATTTTCTGAGAATGTTTATATATTTTCTGAGCATATTTGTATATTTACGGAGAATATTTGTATATTTTCTGATCATGTACGGTATTTTCCTAAGCATGTTTATGTATTTTCTGAGCATGTATGTGTATTTTCTGAGGATATACGATTGAACATGTTTTAACTTACCATTTCCCCCTTTTTCTTTAAAGGCCTCCATGTCTTTCCAACTTTAACCCACTCCTGACCATCATTAGGTGGCTTACGGCCTCTGGGCTTGAGTACCGGGGGCTTCTTCGCTTTCAAACAGGCCATGGGGTTAGCCTTTACACGTTTCTCGGGGACCTGTATAACATGGGGTAAGAAATATTAACTTGCTATTAAATTTCAATAAATGGGTTCATTGTTTCAAGCATTGTATGTCATGGAATTGATTAATTGATTAAAATTTATTAAAATACTGATAAGTTTAACTTACATAATCGGGATCCCTTTCCCGTCGGGGTTTGATTTTCTTTACCTGAACCAACATACAATTTACAATAGCGTTAAATAAAGTCGTACAGCAAGATATGTAGTAGTAATATAAGGCAAATTCGAAACTTAACATACCTTTTCAATCACCGGAATCATGACCGCCTCAACACCTTCGTCGTCATCATCTGGATCCCTTCCAAGCGCTGCTGAAGGACCCGAAATTGGATTTACTGTGGTTACCTGAAATGCGTATAGAAAATATGTAAAAACGTAAAATTAGTTACCAAATTTCAAATGCACGATTTTCTGAGCGCATTATTCTGTTTCATAAAGGTGAATCCATTTATTTTCTGAGACATGCATTTATTTTCTGAGTCATGCATTTATTTTCTGAGACATGCATTTATTTTTACTAAAAGTATTTATTGCTTATGAGAAAAATATACATTTTATGAGATGGCAAGCTTGTACCCCAGCCTAATTTAAGAAAATATGAAAAACTTACAGGAGAGGGTTGCAAGTCCAATCCACTTTGCAGTGGTAATGGCACAGATGTCGGCTTGGGGGAAACTAAAGGCAGCATAGAAGACACAGAAGTACGCTTAGAAGGGAATATGTGGCTTAGGTTAGGAATTCCTAAATGCACAGACATAGAGGTAGGCTTTGGCGGAGATGTAGAAGAAGTGGCTGTAAGAACTTGCAGGTGTGCAAGTTTGGCCATCTTGTCTTTCTTTTTCTCAGCTTCAAGTTGCTCCTCAGCTCGTTTTACTTTCCCTATAATCTACAAATATAAAAAAGTAATACAAATATGGTCAGCTTGTAATTTTAGCATTTATTGGCACAAACATAAGGGTATGATTTATAATGTAATAATGTAATGAGTTTACCCGGAATTTTGGGAGAGGTTTGGCAACTGGCGCAATTTCTGCTTCCGGGGTTGACATGGCACTTGTCACTAGCTTATTCTTTACATTCTGCAAATCAATACAAAATAGCAACACAAAATAGCAACACAAAATTCAAACAAAAATTACATTTGCTATATAAATAAATAGATTTTCTGAAAAAATGGATTGTCTCAGAAAAAGTTTTGAGTTAAAACATTGACTTAATTTAAAAAAAAAATATTTGAAGACTGACCTTTTCCTTCTTGGGAATCCGTTTTGGTTTCCTTTTTCCAATTGGGGCAACAGAAAATAGCGGCATTGGCTTGACTCCCTCCACAATAACCTCAGGATGATTCTGAAAAGATATTAAAATCATAAAGGTTAGCCCATATATTTGGCATGTCGGAGGCGGAGCTACACTAATGAGCCGAGTCCATACTTTGTTTGGAATCGAGTGCAATTTAATTGTTTATTGAATAATTTGAAACAAGCTTTTCCAAGCTCTATGGGCAATTTAGTATTATTTTTGATGGTTACTTACCGATTTTATTGGTTCAATGACCTCTTCAACTTCGCCACCTTCTTCACTGTAAATACCCTGGCCCTGAAATTAAAGAAAAGTCGAAACAAATTTGTTTATTTTTAAACTATCTACTAATACTCCAAAAATAATAAAACTGCACATTAAATTTACCTTTCCGGATCTGTTGGGTCGGATGTCATCGAGGTTGACCTAAACAAATAAATCACAAAAAAGAAACGCAAGTTAAAACGGGATAATAGACATATTTGAATATCAGTTCTTAAATAAAACGTCAATTTCATAATTTTATGGGTTTAGTTTACAGGCATGGATTAAGTGGTTTTGTTTTAATTACAAATAATTATTTACCTGATCGAGAAACGACCAATCAGTTGGACTGGGTGGCTCTACTTGCGTCTCGAGCTAAAATAAAAAAATATCACAATACTTTTCAAATAGGACAACGGACTTTAGTTTTTTCTGAGGAACTAGCAAACAGTTATTTAATTATTTAAGTTATAGAAAGGATGAGAAAATTATAAAATTAAGCATAAAAATGGTTTGATTGATGGATTAAGAAAACGTTACTTACATCAAGGTGGTCCTGGCGATTCTCATCCACCATGGTGGCTGCAACCATGGGATTACACTTGGATCGTCGATCCTCCATTTTCTGAAATTAAAACAAATAAAATTGAAACTGATTACCTGTACACTAATTCACAAAAAACCCAAATAACTCGACAGCACGAGAACAACTGTTTTTGTTTACAAAGTGGTTTTAATTTATAAAAAATACGGATATTATTTGGTGGCGTTGGGTAAATACGAATATTAAGTGATATTAAACGTATTAAATAATTATATTTTTACCTGTGATTACTATATTAGTCGATGATGATGTTCACACTAATTAAATTAAATTTAAATGGGTAGCGCGTAGTAGCTCGCTCTCGGTTTACGAGTTATGGTTGAGTGAGGTAAGTAGGGTCATCAACATTTTCTGAGTGTAGATCTAAAATGAACAAGTTTTTTCTGAGAACAAAAATATACTTTTTCTGATAACATTAACTAATATTTTCTGATAACAAACAGCAGTATTTTCTGAGCTAGTATTTTTATTGGGTGGGGTCTCGCGCTATGACTTTCTGATCACATACAATGATTTTCTGAGCTGGTATTTTGATTGCTGCGTTTAGGTTGGTAAATGACTTTCAGACTTAAGACTTGCTGAAAAACTACAAATTGATTGTTTCAAAGTATAGTGTTCTTATATTGGCTGGTTTTGAAATTTTCGATTAAACGACAAATTATTTGTTAGCGTGAGGTAATAGACTCAAATGATGTATTGTGGTTTTTGATGTGCTCATTTAATTTCAATTAGGATAGAATATACTTTTACAGTATGTAGGAAGTAAAATTAATAATAAAAAATTGGAATAATCGTTAATTACGTAATTTGGAGGGCTAATATACATGTTCTGTATTTTGCTATCACGATTCCGGAGACAATATGAAGTAATTGTTATTCTGTTATCGTGATGCTGAATAATTTGTCAAAGTAAGCTGTAATTTGTAATAGGCACATCTTTCTGAATACTTTTAATCAGTGTATGTTGGTTACATAAAAAAAGAGTTCGGCATGTAAATAGATGGTAATTTTTACAAGTGAAAATGGAGAATGTAAAAATTAACGAAATATGCAAATGAGCTCAGACGATAAATATATATATATATGTGATCAGAAAATTTACATGTACGTGATTTCTGATCAGATAAAATATGTAAATGTGCTCAGATAAAACGTTGCTGTGGTCAGATAAGTGGAATAAGTATTTCCTCAGAAAAAGTTGGTAAAAATGCTCAGGAAAAAGTAGTAAGGTTGCTCAGAAAAAAGTAGCAACGTAGCTCAGAAAAAATTGGTTGGGGTGCTCAGAAAAAATTGGTAATTGTGCTCAGAAAAAATATATAAATGTTACGCTATCACTTCCAAAATTGTTAATAACCCTGCTCACAACACACACGTATCAATATTACCGTGCTCAGAAATTATTTTTCGACGCCGAACAAATCTCAGAAAATAAAGTTAAAAAAGTTAAAGTTGATTAGAAACAAGAAGGATCGAGAAGATGGATTGGGTCAGGTTGAAACGTCGGTTAAAAGCAACGTCCAACTTTGAGGCGATTAAAGCCGAGGTAAGGAAATATGGTTAAAAAAATTACAATACATGTTTTTACGTCTTGAAATATATTATAAAAATGTAATGTTCGGAAGCATTTTGAAAATTTGTATAGTGTGATTAATAACCATATTATTGAGTGGAATTTAATATAAAAATTTCAAATAACCAAGATTCTTTTATTTTATTTTATTTACAGGAAGATGAGGATAACAAAGGACAACTGAGAGCTATCCTTGAAATGAATGTAAAGGCGTTGCCAATGAAGCTCGCTAGAATCCCGAGCCCTTCCATAAAACGGTGGGTTACTGCTGCAAGTGTTTTTGGACTGAATATTTCCATGTCAGGACTTCCTCCACTCAGACTGAAACGAGCAAACTTTGAAATCGGAGAAAATTTAGGGGAGGGTAGTTTCGGAAGGGTGTACAAAGCTCGCGATATATCCGAAAACATAAACGTTGCACTTAAGCAGATCAATCCTAATAATGCGGACCTAAAGATGATTTTTAAGGAAAGGTCAACAATGATGGTATTGAAGCATTCGCGGGTCAATGAATTGTTAGGCGCTTTTTATGATAATGATCCTTTTTTTGTGTTGGAGTTATGTCATTGTAAGTAACAATTTTAAAATCCTTTCTTTTCTGAAATAAGTATAAAATAATTACTTTCTGAGATACCTTTAAAACTTTAATATATGAGGAGATTATGAAACAAGTATTTTCTGATAACAAAAACATACTTTTTCGGATAACATTAACTAATATTCATACATTATAATCTGTACATTTTCTGAGCATTTTCTGATTATTTTAACAGGTAGCCTGCACTATATTCTGTCTGCGCAAATATTATCGCCAATCAATAAGTTGAGGTTCTCCATTCACTTACTACAGGGCCTAAGTTACATGCATGAAAAAAGGTTCGGTCATTTCGATCTCAAGCCTGAGAACTGCCTTATCACGCCCAGAAATACACTGGTGATTGCTGACTTTGGTTCCAGCATGTATTTTAAACCGGTAAGTGCAATAATTGTTTTATATAATAGAGTCAGGTGAAAAGTTATACACAGAGGTAGATGATAAAATATGTAAATTGTGAGAAGCAAGTGGGAAGGTAGTATCTGTGACAAAGTTGAAGCGTTCGAATATTAATCTTTTAGCATGACATAAATGTTTCAACTAACACACCCTAATTAACCTATTTTGCTACACTACAAACTTACCATCAATGTCATAGTTAACCTACAAATTTATACACAAATGTTTACCATGAATTAACACAAAAAATATTTTCTGAGTTGACTGAAGCAAAATAATTTTCATTTTTTTCAGGGTGTAGAGGTTATTAAACTAAAAAGATTAGTTGGTACCCTCTGTTATTCAGATTACGAGAGTCTAAAATACAACTTGTATACTTTGAAGACTGACGTGTTTACGGCTGCAGCCATAATCTTTGAAATTGAATACGACGGAAGGTATTTTATGTACCAACATGACAACAAAGCAAATAAAAAGTACTCTGCGTATATTAAGATGCATGAAAAAGGAAGGACGCCAGGAGTCAAAGATAAAACTAATTTAAAGGAAGCCCCTGAAAAAGAACTACTTATCAACAGAGGGAAAAAAAATAGGAAATGGGGCAAGTTATTGGAAAAAATGCTTCAACCCATGGATAAGCGCATAAATGCTACAGAAGCCTTGAACGATCCAATCTTACTCAAACTTGCGAGTTATTTTGATGTTACTCTAGCAAACGTTGACGAAATTGGTAAGTTTTTTTCTGGGGTTATTTAAATTTTTGGTATGGAGCTAGTACACTTTATGCAAAACTTACGGTGAACGTTTATTTTCTGAGTAGTCCATAAGAGCAAGTATATTTTCTGAGTAGTTCCATAGAGCAAGTATATTTTCTGAGAGTACATTAGAGCAAGTATATTTTCTGAGTAGTACATTAGAGCAAGTATATTTTCTGAGTAGTACATTAGAGCAAGTATATTTTCTGAGTAGTACATTAGAGCAAGTATATTTTTTGAGTAGTACATTAGAGCAAGTATATTTTCTGAGCAGTACATAAGAGCAAGTATATTTTCTGAGTAGTACATTAGAGCAAGTATATTTTCTGAGTAGTACATAAGAGCAGGTATATTTTCTGAGTAGTACATAAGAGCAGGTATATTTTCTGAACTGTTTTAGATGCTGATAAAGTAATGGACACTTATTATTGTAATGATGATGGACCTGCGTTCGAATTATATAATAAGAATCCAAAGGCTGAAATTCCTTCTATTGAAGATTCAGTGCTTGCTCCAATTTATTACGACTCGTTTGTAAAGGTAAGATAATTTTCTCAAATATTTTATGATGATATTGTGTCTTTTATGTTACGTATTAAAACAATTGGTTCAAAAAATTATGAATTATTGTTATCACATGAATTTAATTTACTAGAAATTTAGTAGATTCTATATATTTTCGTTGTGCATTGTACTAACATTGTGTATGAATGAACAATAAATGCACGGATCTTATCTTATGCTTACCAGAAAGAAAAATCAACTGATGCTGGCCCCGTAGGGATTCCAGCTATCATGGTCGACAAGGAAACGCAACTATTCTGTCAACCTAACCTTGTAGATGCATTTACGGAACAAACGGCAGTTGAAACTTTGGACAAGGACATTCAATGTAAACCCGAAGAATTGGTTGAAATGAAGTCCGTAGAAGTTGATGCGAATCAATTTGTAGATGGAGTTACTGTCACATCTATTAGTGAAAATTGCATGGAGCAGATCCTGAAGCGGACACGAGAGGCGGTTGGAAAAGAATTGGTAAGCATTTTATTGACACTAAACTTTGAGAGACTTTAAAACAATTTTTTGAGCCAAACTGCTTATTAAGCTATTTTATGAGACTGAAATCACATATCAAATCATGCGTAATAAATATTTTCTGAGACCACTTTAAGCATTATTTTCCGAGCTACAAAAATTTGGGTTACAAACAACATTTAACTGCATTTTCTGAGCAATTTTAATTTTAATACTTGTATGTATTTTTCTTTTGATTAGGAAACTTTAAAGACTAACGTTACCGGCAACAAACCTAACGAAAACCGAACTGTCATGCTGAACACAATGGGACCCCCTAAATCGAAATTTCCGCAGCCTAGTAAGAAGAGAGTCGCAACTTCTCCCCCTCCGACTTGCGGTGGAGCTGGACCCAGTGCATTCTCGTCGTCCGGTGCTCAGACAAAGAAGGTATGTTTTACATCAATCTATATCTAAATATGACGAAAAATATGCTGAGTCCTTTTCAAGTTATCCACAAGCTAATAACTATTTTTTAATTTTTAAAGAACAAAATCACGGGTCAAGCAAATGAGCAGTCAGTTCAAACCAAAATGGTGCCAGGATTTAGATGCCAATACTGCAAGGAATTTAAAAACGTCGAGTACAGCATAGTTTTGGCGCATTCGAAGGAGTGTCGAATGAGAAAGAACGTGAATCAGCCTAATCAATTTTAATTTAAATTGTTAAAAAAGGGGGGATGCCCGGAATCTTTTGCTGCCAATTAAATTTTTTTGGGGGGACGCAGCATTTGGTCCGGGCGCACTTCACCCACCGTTAGCCCAGTATGGGCCACGGTAGTAGGGCTGCGTTAGGGTGAAGTGCCCCTCCCTTTTCTCTAATTAAAGGTATTAAATTTTGTTTTTTATGTAAAATATATTATGAGACTAAATTATAAATTTTATGTAATCTTTCCACAATGTTCGCATTTATATGTAGTATAATTATATAAAATATTGTTTGAAAAGATACTTTAAATAATTTTGTTCAAGAACATAAAAGAATCGAATTGAAAAAGACATGTAGATAAAAAATATAAGTACAATTATTGTCAGTATTAATTGTAAGTATTAACCTAACCAAGAAACATTGCATATGTATGAAGTAAAACTTGTTATTTCTTGTATTTTCTGTATAAATTCTATATTTTGTTTCAATATACGAAACTTCAAAAGCATAATATATATTTTATCTGAGCACATTTATATTTAATCTAAGCACGGTTATATACTTTATCTGAGCACACATATATATTTTGTATGAGCAAAAACATATTTTATCTGAGCACAAATTTATATTATATGGGCACAAATTTATATTTTATCTGAGCACAAATTTATATTTTATCTGAGCACAAATTTATATTTTATATGAGCACAAATTTATATTTTATCTGATCACATATATACAGTATGTATCAATTGAGGATTAATAATCGCGATTTAATTAATTGAATTAATGGATTAATTAATCTTCAATCGATAATGCCAGCAATCCAAAATTGGCATGAATTCATCGATAATCGTTAATCGAGGGTTTTCAAATATACGAATTAATCATATTACTTTTAAGGGAAGCTCTTTTAAGGAACACTTTACTCTACCTATACCACAAAAAATGAACTTTTGACAAAAGATAAACTCAAGAAATATAAGTTGATCCATAATTCCGGTTACAAATTAGGCATGAATAATCGTTAATTGAAATTACTCGTTAATCGATTAATTAAAATCTGGGTTGGTTAAAGTTTAATCGTTAATTCGATTAATTAAAATCTCATTTGTTAAAAATTAATCCTTAATTCAATTGATTCAAATCTCCAATTAATAAAGCATGCATATATATATTATCTGAGCACACGTCTTTTTTATCTGAGCAAACATACATATATTATCTGGGCCCTTTTACAGATATCACCACAGCGTATGCATTGATTTTTACGACTAATTGTGCTATTATTTAGAGCCAATGAATCTTCTAGGCTAGCAAGTAATTGATTTTGTCATTTAAAATACTTGGACAAATTAGTCTTGAGAGTATTCGGGGAAATTTAAACCAGTGATAATGAAATGGGGTTGTTTTTATTTGAAAAAGATTTTAAACCTTTTTTCGTAACACATAAAGGTTCATAAGGATTTTGGTATATCTAAAGACGGTTCTAATAGGCCACCATAATTCTCGGGTTGGGTTAGAGGAAAATTCTCATAAAAAACATATCTAGCAAGTAATTGATTTTGTCATTTCAAATACTTGGACAAATTAGTCTTGAGAGTATTCGGCGAAATTTAAACCAGTGATAAAGAAATGGGGTTGTTTTTATTTGAATGAGATTTTAACTTTTTTTCGTAACACATAAAGGTTCATAAGGATTTTGGTATATCTTAAGACGTAAGATAAGATATATGTATATTCTCACAAAAAAACATAAATTTTAAGAAAATACATGTATTTAGTCTCAGAAAGAACATATATTTAGTCTCATAAAAAGCTCCTATTTGGTCTCAGAAAAGAAATGTATACATTTTGCTTCTCTGACGTCCGCACCTGATAAATGTTTAATACCCCAGCCACATTCAGCCCCGAATCAATATATTTTGGTGAAAGCAGACAATAAGTTTTTACGTTGGAATTATTTACAAAAGCCTCTACAAGTAATTTGCCACGGATTTTGGTAGAACGTAAGACGGTTCTAATAGGCCACCATAATTCTCAGATAAGATATATGTATATTCTCATAAAAAAACATAAATTTTAAGAAAATACATGTATTTAGTCTCAGAAAGAACATATATTTAGTCTCATAAAAAGCTCCTATTTGGTCTCAGAAAAGAAATGTATAC
>JAHZNC010003930.1:0-11570 GCA_027744095.1 Zhuqinia jingwanae | reverse complement strand
TCACTTTTGATTTATATATATAGGTAGATTGATATAAGTTAAATATATATTTTTTACATCGATTTTTTCTTCATTTGAATACTTTTTTTTATATTGAAGAAGTAGGAGCAGCTATTTTTTTCCTTTTTTCATCATGCCGTATCTATTTATCTATAAAATATCTTCATCTTTTTTTACATCATGCCGATCATGCCCTCCTATTTATGTATGTATGTATATTATGTTGCTGATATCTTTTCTGTGACACTAAAGTGAAAGTGAAAAGAGCAGAGTGACAAAACGAGTAAATTACTTCCTCAGTGTTTTATGTCTATAACATCATTTAAAGAGACATTATGATTCTGGCGTAAGTGTGTTTTGTAGATGACTTTAGATGGCCTTTTCGGGTTAACTTGTCACAGAAAATAAATCAGTGAAGGTATATTCTTTTATGAAAATTCTATTATGCTTAGCTTAACTTGCTAAAATAACTGTGTATCTACTATAAGAAGATCTAATGCAGCCATGCTTGCTGCAACAGTATACTGAATGTGGAAAAAAGTCCAATTGTGGTGGTAATAATAATTAGGGAGTATGCGGGAAAGAAAAGTAATTAGGAGCAAATTCTCCGATTCCATATATATGGAACTTCCTTTCATTTGTGTTTGTGCACTCATAATCCAATAAAGTTGACACAACTTTTCCTTCTGCTCTGATTTGTCGTTTGAGAAATTCGACGTGATTACGAATATCAACAGTGAGGAAGACACGGCAAATCAGTCCGAACCCAAGAAGTGAGTGTTTATATGTATATACCGCATGTAATTAAGTTGGAAGTTAACTGTAACTGACTGAATCTGTTTTCCCAGGAGGCATAATAATGATAACATCAAAAGTGCATTTCAGTTTATTTACTTTTACACTCACGCTAATGTACTAAATGTACACCAAGGAAGTACAAGGGTAGAAATATAAGATTGTCTAACTAATTTAATTTATCTCCTATTATTAGATGCGGAGATGGATTTCTCAAAGTATACTTGAAAGGGCAAGAGGTGATTCAGGCGTATGATAAAGCGGATTATGAATTTTGTGGGAAAGAAGCGCCACACGATGTAGTTTCAGATGGGCCAAGACTCGTTTTGGTGTTTAGCAGTGGTGAAACTGTAGGATCTGGCTTCAAAGGACGCTATCAATTTGAAACAGGTAAAACATTATGAAATTATGTATCTGTAGCTGAGTTTATAAGGAACCCCTTAATAATATGCAATATCATCATATTTGTTTTAGAGTACCGCGTACCTGGCACTGCAGCACCGGACGGCTCATGCCACTTTACGTACTATAGTGCAAGCCGTATGAAAGGCGAGTTCAACTCACCCCGATTCCCTTCCAACTACCCTTCCATTACCAATTGCACCTACATCTTTTTCCAGCAACCTAACGAGCAAGTTCGCGTAGTGTTTGACAATTTTAAGATGCGCTCGGATAAATTTAATTATACTGACCGTGGTGCTTATGGGTAAGTGTGTACAATGGAATGAAGGAGGTTACAAAAAAACTTTAAATCAATTCAATTTTTTCTTGAAATATATTATGTGGTCGTGTATATATTTTTTCAGTGATTTATGTGAAGAAGACTGGGTTGAAATCTGGAACGTTATAAGCGATGCAGAGGACCGCCTTGTTGGTCGCTACTGTGGCTCAACTGCTCCTGGACCAATTGAAAGCCGTGAGAAAGCTTCTGCCCTCAAAGTGATACTCCATACGGATGAAGAAGGTGTTTCTAGTGGATTTAAAGCCAGATATATTTACTTCACTGCCAAAACAATTTTTGGAGGTACAGTATCAAAAGCCTTTGAATTCAAAATTTTTCGTCAAGATTTTATTCTGTGTCAAAACTGATTTGTTATTTATCATTTGAACATTTTTAGAATGTGGTCAAAATATTACTCAAGCCCAAAGCGGTGTACTCACTTCCCCAAAATGGCCGCAAAAATACGACGGACCCTCAAAAGGGGAAGGGAGTGCAACGTGCAATTGGTACCTATCTGTACGTCCTGGAAGCAGGGTTATGCTCCACTTTCAGAATTTTGCTATTGAGGGAGAGCCAAATGGTGAGTTTCCAACAACCACTGTCATCAGGAATTACATGTTTTATGCTTTGTGTCGTGAGAATAGTGGGTCCTTTTTTCATTACCTCCCATTTCTCATTTGTGTAGGCCGTGGCTGTCCAGCTGCAGCAGTAAGAATATGGGTGGATCCTGATGGAGTTCCTGTAGAGCTCTGTGGGGAGTCCTTAATGGTAGATAATAGTCAATACGTGTCTGCAAGAAACCTGATGCGTGTCACGTAAGATATTTAAGAATTAAATACACAAAATGTATATTAAAAAAACAATGTGGTCGACAACCACAAGGAAGCAAAAATCAGCATCAGCAGAGTAGCCATTTGATTACTGAGAAACTAAAGATTTAACATTTGTGTTGCCTTTTGTATTATTCTTCAGGTTTATTACAGCAGACAAGGCAGTCGGAGCTCCCGGCTTTCGCGCAGTATGGACGGAAGTACAAGACAGATCTTCTGGAACCCCCTGCCATCATTCTTACTTCCGTTGTGAAAAATCCTCGTTCTGTATCCCCGCAGAACTCAGATGTGATGGAGTGGAAAATTGTGGCACTAATGATGGCGAGAGTGACATGTCGGACGAAGACAAGTGTGAGTATCAAAACTTTTACTTAACAGGACTATATTCAATAGTCTTCCTTGACCCCACACAAGTTGTTGTATCTCAGTAAAATGCACTTTCTATGTATGTGTTATTTGCACAAAGTTAATTGCACATAGTTATCCTCATTACCAGAAACATGGGCACGCACCATATCGTATTTGCTGTTGTTTGTTCCAAAGTATTATAATTATTATAATATATAAATATATGCTGCATGCTTGTTAGTAAATACACACCGCTGTAATAAATGGCACCGCCTGGCATGGCGCAGCACCGACACCATTGGTCTGGATCATTTAGGAACACGCATGAATAACTGATTGTACATATAAAAAATGTTTCATATTACTACTACCACTACTACTACTTTTACTCCTTTTTTAAAAAACTGTTCAATTTTACCCCAAAAATAGTATTTGTTAAATAGTAAAACTGTTAATATAAATCCAAATAATACCTAATTTTTTTTACTATATAACATTCTGCTGATTACCCTTCAAAACCAATATCAACCGCAACCTACCTTGCGTTTCTTTCTTTCTTTATTTTTACCAATAATTCACTCAATCTCACCAATAATCACAGCAGACAGTTGGAGATAATTTCTGGTTGTTTTTTAAAGTCTTTGTTAGAATGATATTGGATTTAATGGGGCAAGCGAATACACGCATCTGTAACAAGGTCTACGAATTGACAAAGTGGATTGCAGTTTCTTTCTCTCGTGCTTTCGTGCTGACAAAACAAAACATCATTCAAAACTACGTTTTAAACAAACTGCATAATTTAACTGGTGCATATATATTCCACATATTGCATATACTTTTTGTATTATTACTCCAGACGCAATACGCAATAATTTTATTACCACAAGCTTTACTCTTTTGTGTATTGGAATCATAAAAATATCTTAAATGTTTAATCCACTCAAAATGGCAATGCAACTGAAACACTGCTACAATAATAAGTTAACTACAATTATTATAAATTAATTTAATTTTGTATCTTGATATGAAAAAATATTACTCTAAATACTTAAAATACGTATAACAACATACATACATAAACTATAAACACTGTGAGTGCACTCATGAGTGTCAGCGTAATAATAGCACTGCCATATATTTAATTTGTGTATTGCTGCATCTTAAAAATCTGAAATAAATATGTAATAATAATAATAATGTGCATTACAGCATTGCATCGCATAATATATATATATAAATATAGTATTTACTTAAATTTTGCATTAAATAAAATAAATTCACTCTATAAAAGTCACGCAGCAGCAGTAAAAATGAAAGCTATAAACTTTTTTAAAAAAAGAACGCAACAAAGGAATGTGCATTTGATAATACTGTATATCTATTTATTGTTGTTCCCATTTTCTTAGAGTAAAAAAACGAGAAAAGTTGTATTTTCACTATTTTTTCTATATTTACAGGTAACGGTGCGTTTCCATTTTTCTCATCTTCTTCTTGTCGTTGTAGCTGTCTTTTGCTCATCTTGATTCATCTCGTTCATTCGCTCGCTCGCTCGTTCTCTCTCTCTCTCTCTCTCTCTGATTGATTGCCATGTCAAATTTTATGAATGAATGAATGATTTCTGACTGAAGATTTTTCAATTTTATCTCTCTCTCTCTCTCTACCCCCTTCGACACCCACCCGTTGTGTTGTTTACGATTTGATCCACCATCATTTTTACTACCCATTTTTATGCGTATTATGTATATTTTATCTTTCTTGTATTAAATATGCAACCCTTTCTTCTTTAAAAGAACTTTTTTTAAAACTATCATCACCACACGTGTTAAAAGTTGTATAATATGCACAACAAATATTTGCTACCTACCTATTTCTCTTATTATTATTATGTCATTTAATATTTAAACTAGAACCTTAATTAGTAGTGCAGTAATCATTTTTTTTATACATTTTTTTCCCTTGTTTTATCTCAACTCTATAAAGAATCAACTTTTTACGCTGTATTTTATCCACTATGTATTGCTATCATTCATATAAGTCAACTTCTTCTTTATGTTATTTTGTAAAAATTAAATTAAATTTAAAATTCATTAAAAAGCTTTAAAAAAACAAATTCCTTATTTAAAAAAAGCAAAGCATGATTTTTGAATTTTATATTGTAGGAAAAATTTGTTTTAATGTTTTTTTTGCTCAAAAATACAAAAAAAAAATTGCATGAATATAAGCAAATATTTTGTTTTGGATTCAGTTTAAGAAATAATATTATTTAAGGTACACAAATTATAACGTGTGTAATTTCTGTGACATGAATTTTCATGGAATAGGTTATAATTACAAATATATCACAGTATCACAGTTTTTCTACAAAGAGCTCTCAATAGAATATATTATGGAATGCAATATGATAGCTATATATTGATTATTATGAATATTCACACTATATCAGACACAAATTGAATGAATAATATATATATCTATACTCAGCACTGGTAAATGTTTCTAGAAAAGGTTGAATTTTGTTCACTTTTAATATTTGAAGTCCACATATACTTGTTAAACTTATATAATGAGTATATTATTAGTGAAATCCATCATGATATGTTTTATGAAAAAAAAATTTCTTCGCGTCATTTTTGTTAGTGCTTTGCATCAAACGTTCGTGTGTGTACATGTAAAATGTATGATAAAAAGAATTTCAATAACCTATATATAAAAAGTGACTTTCCCTTATATATTTCAATTTCATCACACCACATCCTATCGTCATCCATCTCACCAACAACATTCAAAACACAAAATAAACAACACATTAAATCGATGGTCATTGGTCAAAATGGCTCTATCTACCTCTCTCTCGTAGATTTAATTGGTAAGAAAGATTCATAAATTTTAATAAAAAAAAACATCTGAAAAAATTTGCACTATTTCTGCAAAACTGCAAGATTTTGGCACAAAAAAAACGTGGATGAATTGATCAAAAATAAGTATCCTGATAAAAGAACAGCAATATGTTATTATTATTATTATAATAAATAGTTTGATCGTGCACGAGTAATAATCGAAGCTCAGTATAAATTCTTTTTCTAAAAATAAAATCAAAATATATATATTTTTAACAAAAAAAAGTCAATATATATTTTTTGTTGCGTTTGCACAGAAAAAAAAAATCACAAAAGCAAGAGTATTATAAAATGACAATTTTAGTGAAAGCAGCAAGACGTATACATGTTTAATTTTTAGTGTAATTTGTATTTGAGCAATTAACACTTTAGGTGAGTGACTATTATATATATATTTTATACAAGCACATATGCCAAAGTAATTAAAAGTAAATCGTATTTAAAGTACATAGGTAAATATATAATATAATATATAAAAAAACTATACACATATATAAATAACATTAACTAAAGTATAGTTAAAAGATGCAATGCAAGCAAACGTAAAACGTAAGTTTTATTATATGTCAATGTGTACTTGTAGTATTCGTTAGCACAAAGAGCATANAAAGTATAGTTAAAAGATGCAATGCAAGCAAACGTAAAACGTAAGTTTTATTATATGTCAATGTGTACTTGTAGTATTCGTTAGCACAAAGAGCATAGCACGGTAAATCGTAAATAGTTAATACAAATATAGCATAATAATAATTATTATTATTACAAAAATGATGAATTTCACACTGCAAAATATTTATATCAATATATAATATATATGATTGGGTGTAGTTTTAATGTATGTGATCGGCTTTAGAAGGATCAGTAGGATGATATAGCGGTAAGAAAAATAATATAAAGAGTAGACTTTCTGTCTTGTTAGTTCAAAAGAAAAAAAAATGAGAAATGCGCAGTAAACAAAACAGGTAAAAAAAATTCTAAGTTTATATTGTAGAAAAAAAGAAAGGTTATGTTTTTAAATGTATATTTGTTCTCTACTTTATCTTGATTTGCGTTTTTTTTTCTCAAAAAAAAGCATGAAAATCAAAGTGAAAATTTTGTTCCAATTTTTGTATATAAATGTAAATAATTGCATGTGTATACGCTTTGTTTCTGCTTCCAACAAACATTTATAATTCCTATAAAAATAATTCAAATTTTTGCATGTAATTTTAGTATAAATACCACGAGCTAAATGAAATAAAACATTTGACAAGCAAAAATATTATAATATATATTATGTATATATACTGACCAGAAAGTATATTAACAATTCGCTTCAATTAACCCCAAAAACCAATTTTAAAGAGTATAAATATCCAAGAATTAAAAAAAATATATACCAATTTATTGACTTTAAAATAATGTGAAAATCATTTATCTGTTTGTATGGAAAATCATTAATGAAGGCATTAATCCATGATTTGTTGTTGTGACATGTGTGTTTTATAATTATATATAATGACAACTGAACAGGTGGTCTCGAGTTTGGTGACATGAACACAGTAATCACCATAATAGTAGGGGTCGCAGTCACCCTCTTCTTCGTCGTTCTATTGTGCGCTTGGGGTCAACGGAGGAAACGTCGCCGTCGTCGTCGTCTTCAGCTCCGCCGGCCTCCAATCCACGTCTGTGACAACGCCGGGGCGCGGTTCGCGGCTATGGATAGTGTTTGACTATAGGATTCACTGCCCTGCCCCATACCACAAGAATATGTTTCCTGACAGTTATCCCCTGCTAACTCCATAATCAGTTTAGGCTCCAATAATATTTCCAATATTGAAATCCCCCATCTTCCCACTCATCAACATCATCCTCTGCATCATCACGACGATGAGGTACACGAGGATGACGATGATGAGGAGGCAGATGTTGATGAGGATGATCCCCCTGTTGATGATTTGTAAAATTTATATTTGTCAAAAAATTACACAATATAAAATCGATATTAATTGTTATATATTTGGCAGGTTCCAAATTGTTATAATCCTATTATCGATTAATACCAATTACCCTCCCAATCCCATCCCATACCCATATTTTCAAAAATTATGGAAGTTAGCAGGGTTCCTCCTTCTCTCTCAGAAAAAATAAAATAATTATTTCGTCGGTTGATTGGGCGTAACTACTATATTCATTGGCGAGTAATTCGCACAGGTGTCAGTTGATTTTGAGTGGCAAGTAAGTATTATTATATGGTCTTGGTTCTGGTTGCAGTTAAATGTGTGTGCACAATTAATACAAAAGCAATATTTAATCATAATAATTATACACACTCTGTGTGTATCTCTACTTATGAATTATCCAATTAATTAAAAAAATATACCTATGTTTGGGTGTGATTACTTATAATAAGAACACATATACTTATTTAGCCTGTTATAAAGTATTTTATATTAATCATATTAATTAAAATTATTATACATAAACCTATTATACCATTAAACCTTTTTACTGTACTTTGGCACAAGAGTAATAATATATACCTATATACTCTTGTACCGAAACGGTTATCTTTTGACTTGTGCGAGGGGTAGGGTAGTGGCAGTGAATACAAAAAAAAACTTCGAAGAAATAAATAGGTATAGGATTTTTTGATAATTATAGAGTAAGTTAAATGATAAAATATTACAATGAATGATACACCTTGAAGGTGTAAATTACAATGTTATTTCATCATCACACGAGAAAGAAATATTATACTTGTGAACAATTGAACATGATATGATGAATATCCAAGAATCCTACTGAAAGAAAATAATAATTTTGATTATTTGCAGCGTGTACTACTTGTACGTATGCATAGACATGAATACTAGACTCAAAATCAGAGCTACAAAAAGAGACTTTAGATGAATTGCAAACAAACAAACCATGAACGATGACTACTTGTTAGGTATTGTTAAATTGTACTACTTGTCAATTAGAAAAGGTACCTATCATCTCAAAAACAAGCAACATGAACAAGTTATTCTTTAAAAAAAAAAGGTTTATTAAATGAAAATGTTTGCATCATTGCAAGACCAAAAAGGACAACACTTTTTGATGAAACGATCATGTCCATTTAAATGAATACTTGTAAAAGCAAAATTTTCAAGAAGGAGACATACAAAACGTATTCCCCAACAAAATGAAGAGGACAAAATGTGGAGGATTTTATTGTAACGAGCAGATACTTTAATGAAGATATTTAAAAAATAATAACTTGAAATGAAAAAATAATCAAAGAAAAACTAACCACGGTTCTTCGGCTGCAAATTTTTTGCGATAAAAAAATGAATACATAAATATAAATAAAACATATAGCAATTTTATTTAAAACGTTTTGTGCAAACTAAAAAAAACTGTAATAAATGAAATTACTGAAGTGTCAAAGTAAGTTAATATAAGATACTACTACAAAAAAAGTTGCATGTTTAAAATGAAATCTTATCGAAAATTAAAAAAAAAGTTGATATGAATTTATTGGTCACACTATACACCACAGCACATATACAGGAAGAATTAACTAACGATACGTGAAAAAAAATTCTAACTAGGTAAGTAAATGATACACAATAATTATAAAAATGTAATCAAGTAATAAAAATAATAATTAACTTAGATAAGTAAGATTTTTTAAAAACTGTGACTGTTCGGATAAAATACTGGAACACTGTTGACTGTAGGTGCTAGAGACTATAAAAAAACTACTTAAACAACTATGATTTTACTTTATCTATTATGATTGTTATTGAATTTTATTATTACTACGATTAATCATTGTTAATAATAATTAGTATCAACATCAACAATCTTTTTTAATAGAGAAGCTTGAGAATGAAAATTCAAATTATAAAATGTGCATTTTTTGTCAATGACAAAAATTAATCGAAAAGAAATTAGAAAATGAAGAGCATGGATATAAAATTTCAAGATGAATATGATGATAAAAGATTCTGTTTTGTAAAATAAAAATTGTAAAAAAAAGAAAAAAAGAACTTTTTACGATAAATTCTGGCAAAAATGAAAACAAAGCACACACACTCAACATACACACACATTTCTTAAAAAAATAATAATAATAAAATTGCTATCTTGTATAAAAAGTTAGGACTGATTTTTCGGGGAAAATACATAAATACATACATACTTTGAAGATGATGAAGATGACAAGGTTTATGTAGTTTTAGAGGTGCATTTTCTATTAAAAAAAAAGTAAATTAAGCAAAAAAATAAGTGTATGTATATAAGGTACATATTATTATGATAAAGAATGCCAGTTTTAAAAAAATCCCTGTTTAGGTTATATTATTATTGTACACCTACATACGTACTTGTATGATTACATTATACACAAGTGTTAGATTTTAAGACAAAAAAGAGATTGTAATAGATTGCTTGTTGTACATGTAAAAAACATTATACAATTACTCTATTATTGACTTGTATATATTATGGGTACACAAATTTGTAAAGATCGGGAAAAAAATATTATAATATGATTTTTTTTGAAATTATCATTTTCCTATAATAATTATGTTTTTTGCTGCGGTGCATTTTGTTCTATTGCTTCCATTCTAATAATAAAGTATGGAATCTTTGAAACGAGTAGATTTTGTGCCAAAAAATAATTATTGACAAGCTGTTATTTTTTGGGGCATTTATTCTTGAAACATCACACACCACCACACACGGTGGCGGCGCAAAACCTTTGACTATTAATTGTATTTTTTTTTTTAAAGTACGACACAATTCAATCCTGCCAAACCAACCATCATCTTCAACTCGTCTGCTGTTATTGTCTCGACGCAGGAAATTGTTGTCTGGTCTAGTCGATATATTATTATGAAATCATCTCCCTTTATTAATAGCCGAAAACGTGTTGTAACCAGCTTCTAGTGTTGATTTATAATCACTGCAAATTGCTGTTGCACAAGGAATATTATTAGCATTTTATCTTAAAGATCCATAAAGATAAACGGTCGCAATCAAAAAAGACACGCGCCATTTATGTATGTAGTATATATGCGTTGCAGTGTAGTGGCTGCTGTCAACAATCAATCAATCAAATCCATAACTTTTGTTTGCTTACAACAACAGACCAGTCAAAGTAGTTTTGTGCTCAACAGCAAGTCGATTGATCAGATAATTGAGCAAGTGTTTGAGTCATTTTTAATATCTTCCAATAAGATGGACGGGATCAATACAAAATAATCAATGCCTACACATATCTGCAATCACGACGACACAATGTCAAAAAGTCGAAACGACTATTTGCTCACCAGATAAAATATATTGGACAGAAGTAGAACATTGCAAACTGTTCGTAATTTAAAATAACCTAATATATCTCTCCATTCACCATTCTTGCTTGAATGTCATTTATTATGCATACATATGTATTCTTATCATCGGTTGCAGAAAATGCATTTCATCATCATCATCATCTCTCTCTCTCTGTCTCTCTTTTAATTCAATTTATTGATTTCATGTCGTGGGCAGCTGCAAAGGTTTTAAAGTGCTCTAAAAAAGGGGGCTTGGATTTGGCTTTTGGAAATATCGTCATTATTAATGAAGCATAGAAAATGCAGATCGCAGGACAGCAAAATGAAGAGGTTGGAATGCATAAAAAAACGCCTTGATTCTTTTGGTCAATTGATTTCAAAATTATTATAAATCTGATATTTTGATATCACGGTCGTAAAAATTGTAGCAAGGTTTGCACTGAGCACTTTTATTGCTACTTGTACTTGTAATTTGTTTGAATGTGATTTTTAAATGTACCCTACACCCTCCGCTCGCTGCACCCTTCAAAAATGTAAGATAAATTTTTGTCATAATTACATAATATAGAGTAATAAGTATACATCACAGCACAAATATAATTTCGTGATCCAGATATCAGATAATTACCACAAATTTGATTTCATTGCATTTTGTTGATAAAATACTTCATGAGAA
>JAHZNC010003929.1:0-23706 GCA_027744095.1 Zhuqinia jingwanae | reverse complement strand
TGATAAGTTGTTGAGTATATATATATCAGTGATTATCACAATATATTTAGCACCTACATACCTATTGAAGTTGTGGGAAGCACATACTACATGTACAGACACACACATGTAGTAAAATAATCAGTTAATATATAGCAAGATTGATAAAAGAAAACTTGCAGTTTGCATCCAGTACCCAAGTGAATTGATGTAAACTGGACAAAAAATCTATCATCGTATCTACTAGACCAGTTACATTAAGAGTAAAACCCATGTGGAAACACAGATATAACATACGTTGCATTAATGTACAACTAAATATCACTTTTCCAATGTAATCAAATAAGCTATAGGTACCACATAGTCACGACCACAACACGATCCAAATTATTTTATTACCATACTGTATGACATAACACAGTTACAATGTTATCACGAAGAGCAATATTTATTTAGTTACCAATAACATGGATCATTCATGTACATTAGCACATGTAAAGTCCAGTCCAATTATTATTGAACTTTGTCATCTTCCTCTCTGATGGATTAGTCTACTCTGAGTAGTTGCGACTTGTCTTCTGCATTGTCTAGAGAAGGAGACTGCATTAAGGAAATTAGAAAGAGGGGAATACTGTGCCATTATGCTAGCCGATCCGTTGGGGGCAGAAGGAACACAAGATATTACTATTAATATTTCTACTAATATTGAGCATGAATCGAGAGAATTATTAGTGCTATTGTTTTCATCAACCAAGTCTTGTCTACTTTTACAATCTTTTTTGCTATTGTTTTTAAATAATCATTACTTGATTTTCAAGCGGGTACTTATTCTTCTTATGCAAAAGTTGGTCGAGAGAGATTTTCTCCTGGGAAAGGTTTCAAGTAAAAATCTTTGTACTCACAAGAGAAACAGTAAAGACCTGCAGTACTGATGGTAGTGGATCTCGGATGCATTATATTGTTGTTATTATTACTATTATGGCCAATGAGTTTGTGGGTACAAACATTATAATAGAAAAAGTCAATTTTTGCAGAGTCAATTTGTTCAAAATATGTGCGCTCAATCAATGTCCAGATAATAAGGCCTAGTCAAAAATATACACGCAACAGAGTTAATAGTATACAGGAGCTTTAAATGAAAGTGTATACATATTTTTTAAAGATATATATTCAAACCAAATAAAGCATAAAAAATATAATATATCAGCGAAATTAATTAATTTAGCCCAACAGTTGAGTTTAGTATACATACATATATGGTAATTAGCCTGTGATTGTAGAGTTTTTCGAAAATGGTAATTTTATTGGTACAAGATAAAAAACTTGAGGAAGAGGTGCCCTCATGGGGTCAGAATTTCGCTCTCAAATATTGTATCGCGTTCGCTGCAGCAGCATGCGCGGAAACAGGTAAATGAACACAATCAAGTTAAATTTAGTTTTCTACCACTCGATTAAAAATAAGTTATATATAAGCAAAAATATTGTGTTATTCTTGCAGTGACTTATCCGTTGGATGTCACAAAGACAAGAATGCAAATTTCTGGGGAACTGAAGAAAGCGTCTGTGGAAAGTTTGAAAGAACGGCACGGCATGTTGAAGACCGGCATTGGCATCGTCCAGAATGAAGGTGTTCCGGGGCTATGGAGAGGGCTTTCACCTGCGATATATCGTCACGTAATTTATTCGGGGATCCGTATGGCGCTATATGAAAAACTTAGAGATGATATTTTTGGCAGGGAACCCGACGGATCATATCCAGTGTACAAGGTACTTTTNTATTTTTGGCAGGGAACCCGACGGATCATATCCAGTGTACAAGGTACTTTTAAAAAATGTGAAATAGTGTTTGCCGAATTTTTTATCAATTCAACAATTCTTGTATATATATCTATGTAAGTATTTTTTATCTTAATTAGGCAGCACTAACAGGGTTATTAGTTGGAGGAGTTGCACAATTAACAGCGAATCCAATGGATTTGGTGAAAGTTCAACTTCAAATGGAAGGTAGACTACGGTTGGAGGGCAAACCACCTCGAGTAAAAGGAGTGTTTGAGGCTCTTTATAAAATATGGAAGGAAGCCGGCATCCGTGGCCTTTGGCGAGGATGGGCTCCCAATGTCCAGCGTGGAGCACTTGTGAACTTGGGTGACCTCACGACTTATGACTCTGCAAAAAGATTTCTTCTTCAGAACACTACAATGCAAGATGGTACCGGCCTCCATGTTCTTTCAAGGTAAATAACGCATTTTTTTAAAATAAAGTATTACCCGTACACGTGCTGAAGTGTTCTCAGTTGACACTTTTGCCCTCCTTACTTTAGCTTAATGGCAGGCTTTACAGCAACTGTAATGGGCACCCCAGCAGATGTGGTCAAGACGCGGGTCATGAATCAACCAACGAAGGATGGAAAAGGACTTTACTATAAAAATTCCATGGATTGTTTCCGCAAGACCGTGAGCAACGAAGGTTTCTTTGCGCTTTACAAGGGCTTTTTACCAATTTGGATGAGGTTGGGCCCATGGTCGTTAACGTTTTGGGTATGTACTATTATTTAACCAAATTAATGCATTCAGTTCTTAATTGATACACTTATAATTCTGTGAATAATTCTCGATTTCTATAAACTACAGGTCTCCTTTGAATGGTTCCGTAGTGCATTTGGAGTGAGCAGCTTCTAGTCAAAAAGCGAGAATTAATTACATAAATATATGTATAATAATAATAATCACCAATTTAATTTATATATTTATTTAGTAGTATTACATCCGTTATTTCCGTCATCTCATGTTATTTAAGCCAATTTCCTTTAAATAATTTAAACTAGAATTATTTATTTTCCTAGTAAGGTTTTCTAAAGTGCTAATTTTCTGAAATCAAGCATCGCAAACAAACATACATACAATATAATACACACGATCATTGTACACGTACAAAAACTTACAAAAATATTTAAAAAACCGATATTAAGAGAGCGAAAACTACAAATTGATTCAATGACAAAAGAAAACTACGCTAACGACAAAAAATATACACGGTAAGAGGAAGTTTGAAAAAATTTGCATATTCCCTGTAAATCGTATGGTTTTTTGCACGCCTACAAACTGAACCAAAATCAAATGTACATGTGTACATGTCCCTACGTAAAATTTTATTAGAAATATTATGTTTATTTATCAACAAACAGCATAAAGAATCTAGACACATCAGTTAAATTTAAGTGTTGTAGAGGCTGCTTAATTGTAATACAATAAGCTAAGCTAAACTACATACATAATTTGATTTTTTATTGATGTCAATAATGATTATTATTATTATACTTTTTATTTCTATTCAAGATACCATCATCGAATACAATCAGTCAATTCATTAATAATTCTGTGATGATCACAGGTGTATAAGGTAATTAAAAAAGTAAATATATGTGAGGTTTATACAACTTGAAAATTTGAGTTAAATGGTTGAACGAACGAGTTAGACATTATTATATACTTACGTAAAATGTATTCACAGACAGTGCAGCATTTTCTAGAGTGAAATACAATAAAATGGACACATAAGGTCAACTGTAGTATTAAAGTCGTAGCTTATCAAATAAGACACTAACTTTCTATAAATTAAGTGAACAGTACTAACCATGAAAAAAAGATGTATTAATAATATAAAATAGACTGTGGGCAAGCCGAAATCTGGATCATGTGGTTCGGGTTATTTTTATTCGTGTAACAAAACCAAAATTTAAGGTATATATAAATACAATGCATTGGTATGGGTACCCCGTTTAGTTTGTAACACTTCAGTTTCCGTTCCTTATCAAATGAGCACAGCAAACGTATGCCTATCCTCATCTTATCATCGTACATACTTTCTTTTCTTTCTTGAGTAAAATCTTATCAAACATTTTTTTCCCAGCAACAGCAGTAAGGTCACAGAAATAAGGTCAAATAAGTAGCAAAATGCATTTCCATAAAACACGGATGCTAATTTAGCATTGCTAAATACAATAGGAAACATTTATATTATTGGGGGAAAGTGAAACACTCAACAGTTGAGTCTACAATTTTCTGCGACAATAAATACGTATGCCTATATATAGTATATTGTATTTCGTGTTGTGTTTTGGTAGTCTAGCTTGATTTTCTAGGGTTTTAATTTATCAAAAATATGTAATTTATAATATTGCCATACACCTACAACCTAGCGAAGTGCCTTTTACCTTTCATTGGATTTTCTATGTCGTGAGATTTTTTTAGAAACTAGATTTGCAAGTGTACATTTCGAATGTGCTTACGAGAAACCATTCATTTCATATTCACACTTCAATGTTTAAAACTTTATGAAACCATACTTTTACTTTCAGAATGAGTGCTCGCTTGCTTGAGGAGTGCTGCTGAATGAAACAAAGGATCAGATGTTCAAAGTTTATAAACAAAAGAAAACACGACAGCACACGTTCGTTCAAAATTCAAATGATGTTTCACGTTGATGATAGCATTGCATTTATGAAGTACACTATTTTACAGGATCATATTATTACCTAAGTACGTAATACCAATACCAATACCTACTACTACATCCATGAATATATACTTGTTTATGGTTATCAAATCAATTTTCAAGTATCGCACGCAAAGCAAAACTATTGTTCGTCAAAAAAATTAGGCCACACTTCTACTAGACTGTATTTTTCATTCATTGTGCCATTTTGTAGGCAGTGCTAATCAAATACGTTAGTAGGTGGAATTGAATGGAAGGGTTAAATCTATTAACATTAGTGACATAATTTACTTTTAGATTTGATTTTATAATGCATTTTGTATAAGAATTCAACCTACAACAACAGAGCCTCTGTGCTAGTGTTTAGTAGTGTAGGTAGGCATTACATACTCATTAATGTTCAGAGTTGTACGTTTAGATGCTTTTTTAGTGATCGTGCATGAAGCAGCACTTCTCCGTTTACTTGATAGAAGCACTTGAACCATACATTTTGTTGTTTACTTTTCAACACGTTTTATAAGGATCTGTGGATCCTAAGATCGGAAATCGGTAGGTCGTCCGAATCCGGGCTTCCGTTCCTATGTGGAAAACTACTCACATTACATCTGTGTTTTCTTATGAGTTAGACCGGTGGTTTGAAACGGCTAAGACTTCGTCACAGGAAGCATGTAGAACACAATTCTTTTCGTTGTAGTCTGGTCATTTCTAGCCTTGGAGCTTCAACGTAAACTGTTTTATTTGAGGACTTGAATCAAGGTAACTACAAATTTTTATCACACGTGATTAAATTTTATTGGTATTCGTAATTATTTTGTTTCAACAGTTTCAAGTATTAAACTATTAAAGTAGTGTGTTCATGTGTAGTGTTTCAATTAAGTACTTTAAAAAAAATGTTTGTGTTGAACTATAAAGCTTGTGTGTGTAGATTATAAATGATTATAATTACTGGTACTTTTACGCATTTTTGCAGGTATTTAAATTTTTTAATACCAGCAATGGAGCAGGGAAAACAAATTGGGGATTGGAGATGTCAAAAACTTCTAGGTCGAGGCAGTTTTGGTTCTGTTGGACTGTGGAAAAATTTGAAGACTGGAAACCTTGCAGGTATTATTATGGTAAAACATTTAATTTAGATAATGGAGATTATAATTATGTTTGGTCTCTGTAGCCATCAAAAGGTTCGAGATACGTTCAGCAGTTCAACCCAATGATAAACTCTGCATTGAAATGCAAAAACGTTGGCAGAAAGAAGTTGACATGATGTACAACAATATCGATTGCCAGTTTGTGGTGTAAGATGATTTTCTATTTACGGAATTTAAGGGGGAGGGGAGGGAGATGTGACGTTTCACAAAATATTTATCACCTTTACCTTTAGGTCTACTCTGCCAGTGCCTTCAGACTTTTTAGGAAAAGAAATAGCAACCATTCTTCAAGAGGGGCCATCGTCGCAGCAGTTGCCACTTTTGTGCATGGAGTATTGCTCTGGAGGAGATTTAAGGAGGTTATTGAAACGCCCCGAGAATATTTCTGGTCTACGAGAGAAGGAAGTGCGCACTGTTCTGGAACATGTATCAAAAGCTGTGGCTTACCTTCATGAAAAGAGCATTATCCATCGAGATCTCAAGCCGGAAAATATATTAATATATTACGATTCCCACAATAGCGTATGTTTCAATAACTTATTTTAAATGAATCTTGAAATTATTTTAAGATTGGAAATTTTAAAGTATAAAGGTAAAATGAAGCCATGTTTCTTGAATTCATAGATTATCTACAAGTTGAGTGACTTGGGATTTGCAAAAGATCTTTCCAACAGCTCTAATTTTTGCTCCACGGTTGTCGGAACTATGCAGTATCTAGCACCTGAAATTTACCAGGGGAAAATGTATTATTTTCTTTTCCAATAATCAGCTTCTTATTTATTATGTCAAAGCAAATACCGTATAGCGTATGTTAATGTTAACTGATCATGATGTTATGTGTGTTAAGGTATGACAAGTCGGTGGATTATTGGAGTTTCGCACTAATTGCTTTTGAAATAATGACCGGAATGCGGCCGTTTCTGCACGGAGAGTCACCCTCACAATGGTAGTAAACATGATTATAGAGTTAGATTATTTAATTCAATTTCAATCATCATTTATTTTAATTTTTCATTGTGTAGGTTGCCACTTGTAGAAGAGAAACCCAAAGATGCCATTTGCATTCATAGACGTGACGACAGACAATTTGAATTCTCAAAGACAATCCCGTTTTACACACATTGCACAGAGTAAGCTTAATTTACAAATTGAATATGTACAAAAATAATAAACTTCTTAAATCAGGATACCATGTACATTACTTTTTTCTTTCAGCTTATTTAAACAATGTATTGAAGCATGGTTGCGCACAATGTTGCAGTTGGACCCTAGTCGTAGAGGGAAAAAACTATCAGCTCCAGATGACAGTGACAACCGGTCACCATCACCCTCCGTTCCTGTTGTAGGCCTGCAAATGCTATCCAATATTTTAAGTACAAAATCATTGCACATCAGGACCATATCAAAACGTCTGGGGTTTGCTACTGGAAAATCAACTAAAATGTCCGATATTCAACAGTTAATAGCGCGGGATATCGGACTACCTGTTGATAATCAGTTAGTACTTACAAATGATGGTTTGGAAGTAAAGAAAGAGGATTTAGCTGCAAAGTTTGTTCAGGTATTGATTTTATAAGGATAATGAAAATAATGATGATGATAATGAAAGTTTTATATTTAGAAAATGTGCGAAATATACATACCTATTTATGATTATCTATTTACAGCACACAGATTTATTTTTGTTACCGCGTACATCAGAACTCATTCGACAAAGGCTAAAAATGCCGAAAAGCGTGAATACGTTTCTCACCTCTTGGCAGAGTATCAAGGATCCGTTAAAGTTGCGTGTGATATGGTCGTGTGCCGTATATTTTGTTCAAATGGAGTTGGAGAAGGTTGATACTCTGAAAAAAGCGAGTAACGCTCTAAAGTGAGTTATATTTATGTATTGATGAGATTATTGCAATGTAAAAATTTATCAAGTTGTGCAGCTCATGTTGAAAGTTACATATAAAATTTTGGTTTTAGGGGGTGGATCAATTCAAAATACGTGGTAGAACTAAGAAACCTGCAAAGTAGCATTGACAAAGCAGGAGCGTGCCTAGAGAAACTATTAGAACTGGAAGGTCGTCTTGAAATTATGGAACAAAAAACTAAGAAATCATTAGATGATGCGGCGGGCTCTGATGTTGCCTACTGGAAGTCGGAAATGGAAGCACTCAGAACCTTTTACTGTGGTTGTTTAGATAGTTGGTGCGAAAATGTCGTTTTGAAGCCGATTTGCGAGTCAAAATTAGAAGAAATGTAAGAATAAATCAATATTTATTATTTATATATTTGTTAATTTGTTCAATAGCCATAATATTTCATCTTGTGTAAAAAATTTTTTAGATATTACACGGTGCTAAGGACTTACGAGGATGGGCGCTCGTCTGATGGTAGTATCACTAGTACTCAGAGTGAAGCTCTAGTTACCAATGTATGCCAATTTGTTGTTCAACGGGACCATATTGCTGAGTCAATTACCCACAATTTAACGTAATCACTCTATACCCGTTATAATGACAAAAAAATATTTATTATTTTCATGCATGATGCAAAATAAACATCATCAATCTTGTAAAATAATGTTTGATGTTGATAGGTCTCAATTAGAAAAGGTTAAAAATGACCAAAAGCTTGAAGAACAACTCCGTTCGGTTGTCGAGAAACTTAATGCGCTTACTACGGAAGTCATTGAACACCGATGTAAAATTCATTCCGTACTTTTGGGGCTGTCACAAGATCAGACCAATGGGTCATCAAGTACGGATGCTCAGCAAATTTCAGCGTCTTCTTTAAAATGCAAATTAAATCCTGTTGGCATTGCAAATCCTAATTCAATATCAGGTGGGAGTCGGACCAAAAATGAAACTAAATTAATGACGAGGTCCGTTTCGGCATCACCAGTGGCGAAAGGCAATGCAACAAATGGACCAGTAATGGTCAGAAGTCTGAATAGTCCGCTAAATCGTCCATGTCCATCGCCTCCAATAGCCAAACTTATGGAGGAATCTATGATAATCAAATCAGAGTATGTAGTCCACTTTTGTTGTACAAATATCATGTTTCTTTTTGCTATACAGTACCTATACCCGTAGGTGGTTATGTAAATTTTATTGGTGTCGTTTGGCTTACAGGACAGAGGACACTCTCAAGACGCTTGGTAAAATTACCTCTATTTTGCAAGAAAGCTCGGAGCTTGATTGGGAATTTTTGGATTCGTGATTATTTAATTCTAACAAATTTTGAATTTAATTTCAAGAAATAATTTTTGATCATATTAGTTGGAACCTTTTCTCAGTAAGTCTCATATTTCATCTTGTATTTCATTATGCTATATATAAATGCTATTTAAAAAAAAATTGGTTTTAAATAAATATAATTCAGGAAACTGCGAGTGTTGAAGTAGAAGAATTAATTTTATTTAGTTATTATTTTATTTATTAAAATTGGTTTTAGTTTATGAAATAGATAAATCAATAATCTTCTCAAAACTGCAAGTATTTCTCTTTTCCAATGTCGCCTATTCGCTAAAATTATACAAATTTTAATAAATTGAAAGAATTATATGGTGCTTTTTAAATATCAATATAATTGCAATGATTGTTGATGTAAAATTTTATTCGATATAGTTATATTTTTAGATGAATTCCAGTTAAATCGTTTGGAATATTCACGAGTTAATATTTCATAACACATAAAAGATAATAGTAAAGAAAGCACAAATTTTTGCATAATATTAAGGTATGAATATGTCACTTGTAGTAATGGCATCATAATGTAAAGAATTCTTGGAAATTGGTTGCATCTATCTTTTGTTCATGACAAGATTCAAATATTCCATCTTTTTGATGGCAAGCATTCTTAGTTTATTTTCGGGCAGTTCAAAGAACTCATATTTGAAGCAGTCAATGCACCGCTGCAGGTACACTTTAGCTAAATTAACTGTCTCCGGGTTATTTCTAAGAATGTGATAATCATCATCCACTTCCGCCCCTGCCATGGCTAGAATGGCTGAATGCATTTCATAGAAGACGATAGATGCATAAATGTTGAGCACAGCGAGTCCTGGATCCAACTTTTTCATCACGCCAAGCAACTTGTTGCAAAGCGCAATTTTCTCTTCAAGCAGCTTTTTGTCATGGACGGAGGCAGTGTCATGTCCATACATTTGAATAAGTGAGTGTGTGACAATGCAGCATAAATAATAGTCGGGATGAACAAGTTCCTCCATTTTGGCCACACACTCTTTATAGCATTCAATTGAAGGTTTAGCATTTCCAACCATTTCACAAAGCTTCATGTCGACTTTCTTCACTTGCCAGCCAGCACATGTTTTCCCACACTTGGCAGATGTACATTTCCAGTGAATTTCATGAGAGCTGCTACTATTATTACTTTTGCTAGCAGTAGCAGCCACCCCTCCTTTCCCTGATGCCCCAACCACAGCTTTCACTGCGGAGACAGGGACAGATGGAGCTTTGCATTCTTGTAACGGACACAGTATCGTAGAGAAAGACGATTCTAGCTCGTGCTCACTGTTACATCTACGACATTCACACCAAAAGTGTTTTTCTTTCTGTAAGTATTCTCTCCTCTTTTCCGTGTTCCACATTGCGTTAGCATAAGCAACAGAGAGATGATCGCCACTTTTGAGTTTTACGGCTGAACGACAATAAAGCTCAAAAAGAAAGGTGGACGATTTACTACTCTTTCTTTGGCTGATATTGCTACTCTTGTCATCCCCCTCAACGAGGTCTGTTCCCATTGTCGAAGAGGGTACTGGAAGTTGAGGAGAACATGGCACCAGGTAATATTTGACTGACGGGATGCAACTATGCTCCAAAAGGGAAAAAGTGGGAAATATTCCAGTCACTTCCAAATCCGGAGAAATATTCATGTGCAGTGCGTTGATTTCTATAATGCCAACAAGTTTATGTACGTCCGGCTTATATACTTGGCTCATGGTGGGATGATTAATCTCAGTCAAGGTCTTTTTGATTAATGTGAAGATACGAGCAGACTTCTCCAAGCTTGTGACATCAGTCTTCCTGGCCTCCTCATTTGACTGGAGAGATATGAGCTCATTCCAATGACCCTCATTTACATGCTTCAGGAGAAGGCAACGGAAGTAAAGAAGATTACGCAATAGAGTCTCTCTAATCCCATCGCTGATACTGGCAATAATATTCGTACTACTACCAGAAGCAGGAGCAGCATAACCCGTGTTGTTACAAGTGGTGCCAAGGGACATGGAATCTTGATTGCTGCTACCACTGTCCTTGTTGCTGCTTTCACCAGAAGAAGACGAATCTGGGAAGGGCAATGATGATGATGATGATGATGATGATGAGACTGGTGTTGCCACCGCCGCTGTTACGGTTGCAGTGGAGGAAATTTTCTTTTCTGAATTTTGCTGCATTTGTTTTTGATTGTACTGGGCGGCTTCATGAAGGAGTCGACACTCCAGTTGTTTATGGAAATAGTGGGATGAGCAAGTTGGTGAACAAATAGGTAAGCGACAGCTTAAGCAAACGTTTTTCCCAGGCTCATCAGCATCATTATCCTCATCGTCGCTATTATCGTACTCATCACTTTCATCGTCATCATCCTCCTCATCGCCAGCGTTAAGGTTGTTGCTGATGATGGGAGATCCAGAGGAATTTTCATCATTATCTTTTTCTTTCTGTTCCTCATTATCATCATTCTCATTATTCTCGGATTGCACAGATCTCTCTTGTTTTCTACTACATCCTAGTATTTTCTCTAATGCTTCTAGTTTCATTCCGGCCTTCCTGTACTCATCGCTTTTTCTTCCTAGACGCCGCTGGTTCACTAAGGGAATTTCCTTGTAGCAGCCAACACATATCTTATTTCCAGTGTATTTGTATTCCAAAGTGTCCAACTTATACGACAGAACAAGGGGTTTATCTTTGAAAAGAATGTGATCAGGTTTAATGTCTTCTGTTGCCACCAAATGTCGACCTAGCTGCTCGTTCTCTTCCATCTAAAAATCACACGAATGAAAAAAGACGAAGAAAGAAATGAAAAATCCTGTTTTCTCCAAATAATATTATATATATTATTATAGCAGTTGAAAGTGTACTTTTAGGGGCGAACAGAGGGTATTGTACAAAGAAATGCAAGTTGTGACAAAACTTGACAGTATTAGAAAGGATAGAAGAGAAGAAGAAAAAAAGAAGGAATTTTTAGGGTCGCTGGCTTTTATTTGGCTTGTCTGGCCTTCGCCGGCAAGCATTACACATGCCATGCCCTTAACTGGCCTTCGGTTCACTTTCTCTTCTTTCTTATTACCGCCTACTACTTACTTTTCCCGTTAGCACCATTTACTTTTCCCGTTTTTTTAGTGCTTTAAATATACATCACTTTATTTGGTGGTCCATACATACATATATGTACCTATACGTACGTTTTAGTACATTTATACACAAATCTAAAAGCAGCATTTCTGGTGGCACTGGTGGTGGTGGTGGTGAAAACATAACATTGCAACATTTCTATCCTTACCAATTCTCTCTCTCCCTCTCTCCCATCATCAGACTCTTCTTTTCCTCTTTACTAACAACTTATGTACACCACCACCGAACGGAATATTGCTTTCAAGCGTATAAAAATCTGATTTTATGCCACATAAAATAAATGGAGAGAACGCCGACATTGCTTCCTTTCTCTGGAAATTCTTTGTATTACGTACAAGAGTATCATACCATATACTCACTTCCCCAGTCAGTGAATCTTTCAGGAAAGTGCAAAGTCAAATTGTACGAGGGCTAAATGATTGGCCCAGCAAATATTCTAGTTGTAGTCCTTCCTGCTGGTGATGATGATCATGATGAGGAAGCTTACATGATGATGGTAGTTGATGATACGCGCCTAAAAAAAACTTTCAAATATGTGTCACAAATAACATGTATACCACTATACATCTACCTATGTATGTATATCTGCTTCTGCAAACTTCATAAACAATATAGCTCTCTGCAGATATTAGGGTAGTTGAATAAATGTACATAATATTATTATGTATTTGGGATGATAATGCATTCACACATAGTCCTTAAATATCTCGGTATCTACATTGTGCACACGGGAATCTCTTACGAAAATTGGGGATGCCGAATAGAATGATGATAGGCAACTGCAGGATGGTGGTAAGTGATAATGTGTCTTTTGCATATATACAATCTTGCCCATTGGGAAAGGATATCAGTAATAACAGTGCATGCAAGCTCATCATGTTTGTCTATCTGTCTGTGACCAATCGTATTTTGAATATTTTTTTTAATTAGAAACTTTTCGTCTTGTTATATGTAGAGTGTTCGTTATAGGGTGACAACAAACATGCAATCGTTCAATTATTAAAAAAAAATTTATCACCTTGATTCCTTTCATTGTCTTTACGAGTTTACCAGGTATCATGTACTGTATCAAACTGTTTATTCTTTTTTAATGTGTTTAAAGAGGGAGTAAAAGGAACAGATGTTTTGGGAGATAACTTTTTTTCTTTGCAGATTGGAAAGCAAGTTCTACGTATATATTGGTTACCGGTCTGCATTCGGTCCTTTGTCACACCCTGTTTAATGCCCTTGTTTTGTAAGTGATATGCATAATAGGTAGGCATACGAGAGTTCTCACAATTTTGTGGCTGCTGCGGCATTTCCACTGCGAAAAGAATGTGCATATTTTGTTAACAGAAGGGTACATGCATAACACCACCATTTTTAAAGGAAAGTTTAGATCACGTAATGTAAAGTTGTGAAAATATAAGCGAGAATTTAAAAAAAAGAGGAAATGTACAGAGGTTCCCTGCTACTTGTTCGATGGAAATATGAATAATCGATAGAAACATTATCATAAAAATTCTCACTCTTTTTTACACTCTCTTCTCATCACATTTTCACATATTTTTTCCTCTCTTTATCCATGCCTTTCACATTTTTCCCCACTTTCCCTTGGTACACATACCATCACCAGCAGCAGAGCAGCTACAACTTGTATGAATGAATGAGTGTTATGAGGCACATGAAAATCAACGTTTCGTTTAACAGGATGCGAAGAAGGCAGTGCAGTGCAGTGTGTCGGCATCCAGAATTAGATAGAATATATATATACCAGATTTAATACAATTGGTCTCTCTCTCCCAACAACAACAACAACAACGACACACTTCATTTTGCAAATATTGCTTTCTTCCTTTTCCCAACTTAAATGTTTACTTTTTTTATACTTCTCCATTTACTCCATTCTCTTTCTCACACACAGTAAAATATTACTACACAAACACTTTGCCTCCCTTATCACATGCTGTACATGCTTTTCTTGACACCAGAAGGGACAATAACGGCATCAAGAAAAATATCAAATATCAAACTCCGGCAACAATGGTAATGTTGATGGTGAGCGTAGATATTATTGAAGACAAGTAGCCATGTTACACAGCAGCACACATATTACATAGCTACTGTTACGAATATCTACTGAAAATGGGACAAGGACTGCGATACTTCTTAGCTGATTGTGAGTCGCTACTTTTACTCTGAGATGGTGAAAGTAACAACAACACTACGAACCATCTTGAGATATTACCCCACTAAAGTAACTAAACATCATTACATATCACCATCATCCCCTCGTGTCGCAAAGCATTTTTTCCCTTGGCGTAACTTTTTTTAAAGGAAAAACCAGGGACAAAAAAAAGAATGAGTAAAGCTTATAAAGCTCTGTGGAATACTTATTGTGATTGTGTGTGTGCACATAATAATAATAATAATGATAACACATACGGATAGGGAGTAAAATTATGCCGATAGCAATCATATGATAACGATATGGTGTGATATAATACGATATAGGGTGGTTAGAAGACTGTTTTAGATTGAAAATAGTAAAAAAAACATGCGAAGAAGACGATGGGCATGAACATATAAGGTTTCAATATTGGAGATGTATTACAATTATTATTATTATTACTCTGACAAAATCTTGCGCCTTTTTTTAGTTTGCCATCTGTGGATTTAGTATTTTTTTGGGGAGGGATAACGAAATTATGCGTTGAAACAGTATAAAGTGTTTAACGCAACCTATAATAATGTTTGTTATTATTATATATCTACCTAAATGTACATATATGTATGCATGTGCCTATGTTATGTTTTGGCTAGACGATGCTACACAAACTGTCAAGTCAATTTCATCATTTTCTCATGTTGTATATGTTCGCATAATAATATATTTTTGGGAGAGAGGGAGAAAAGAATACATGAGGGGCGAAGCGAAAAGTGTTATGAGTAAACGTTACTGCCTCAGCCAGTACCTAAAAATCCGAGAAAGCGTCAGATTTAACTGCTGCACTTTTTGCTCTTAACTCTTCTTCCGTCACTTTTATTTAACTTTTTTATCCTCTATCTTTATCCCACTTTTGCTACCGAGCATCAGCAGTGGAATAATAAGAAGGAATTCATGGTGGAAAAATCTCTTCTGTAATAAACTTACTTGTTAAAGAAGAAGAGAAAAAATTTCGACCGTCTCGTTATTACTCCTTGTTACTTCCTTATTACATCTATTTGCTATCTGTCTACATAATGGAAGCTTATTATTAAGAGGAATACATATGATAAGGAGTAGTGAAAGTAGTAGAAGGAGTAATACATAAATGTTACTCATAAACTTTCGTTGTGTGCTTTCTTTCTTGCAATCATGCAAAAAAACATTTAAATAAGTATTCTATATACACGACGCAGTATAGTACGTTTACATTTTTGAGCTCTGTGTGCTGTACAGTAATATTAAGGAGAATATAGGGATTTAAGGGAGGAAACCAGGAAGGGAAAAAAATCATAAATGAAAAAAGTTAACTTATATATTATATATCGTCTCGCAATTTACTAGAGCATACGTTACGTTGTTTCTTTCATTTTAAGCTACACTTACCCGATACTTCTTTTTCGTACAAGTTTCTTTATGATGTGGCCAATCTTGCTTCTGGTGCTCTTTCGAGCAATAAAATACCAGCTTGCACCAACTACATCGGGATTCTGAAAATTTTGGACAAACTTGGCATTTTCCTTTGTTGCTGGCCATGATTTCCAAAGTAGTGGGTAGCAGTAACTGTAGTGTAGTAGAGAGAGAGAGAATGAGAAACGAGTAGGAAAATTTGAAATAAATTTATAGCATATATACACACATTGTGTAATGATAATAATAACAGTATTATTATTAACAAGGTTTGTTAATTTTAAGACAACTATTTCACCAATGCGATAGCAGAACGAGAAAACACTTTACACATACAGCAGAGAAAGTAGAGAAAGAGTGTGTAGGGCACACATAAATACGTGGACGAAACTATCCAAAATGTTGATTTGACACTAAAAACGTGCATGCATGTTTGTGTATGTACGTAACGTATGTAAACAATTTTGTTACCCTTTTGATTCTTAGTTTTTCGGTTTACTTTTCTCCACTTTTACTTTCTCTTTGACTTCATAATATTATTATGATTTCACACTTTAACTTTTTGCCTCTGCTCTTTCCACTGCCATCATGGAGTACATGAATTTGGAAAGCGGAAGAAGCAAATTTTCTGGGAAGAAAACTATACGATGATGATGATCATCATGTTGAAATATAAATATCCTGAATATATGCAGTAGTAAGTGCCGTAACTTTATTATTTTTCTTGTTGTTTCCACTGTTGTTAAAGATGTGGCGAGTTTGTTCTACCGAACATAAAGTAATTTTCTGTAACAAGTCTGTGTAGCAAAGAATACAAAAAAAAACCTGAGTTGAGTTTTGAGCTTTGTTTGTATATTTCATACTAACTATTACAAATGGCCGTGCTAGTGCTAGATTTTTTGTGTTGTAGGTCGATAGTAGTAATAAGATATTCACATATTATATATTATCTTAAACGGTAAGTATGAAAATTACATGTCCATAAAGTTTTTGGTTTTGGCTTGTTATTATTATACATGCATTATGCAGTGGTAAAAGTACTTTTCTTGTAGAGATACTACTGCTGATTTGGTTGTTTGTTAGCGCAAATATTCAACATGCATACATTAAATTATATGTATACACATACATGTACAACATATATCCTCCATATACAAAACACATAGCTATGCGAAGGAACTTATCCTTGCATTGTAATACACATCACGCCTGTCTAACAAAACTAAGAAACCAGATTCAAAACGAAGATTTCTTTCTATTTTTTTGCTCCTTCTCTTCTTCCTCTTGTCTGACTAAAATTTCGTTAGTTATGCAACGTGTACTTTCCTCTTCGTTTGTAATGTACGTGTTTGTGATGTGTGATGATATCAGCAGGAAAAAGGAGAAAGTAGGGGGATGGTGATAGTGAATGGTGTGGCGGTGGTTGGATGCCTCTTGGTTAACAGTTAGTGCTTGTGGCAGGCACCAGAAGCGAAAAAATAGAGAAAAGGTTTTGTGTGTGTGTGTGTGTGTGCGAGCCTACAAACACGTATTTATACACATTATATTTACACATGTACGTCTATTACATATATATGTAATATGTAAATATATGTATACTGTACTATAGTATCTCTCATGCCTATCTGCCACGCTATTACTTGACATTCAACCAGAAACTAAAAAATTTCCAACAAAGGTCCTCCGCACATTCCTCCCGTTTTTTCAGCTTTATAATAAACTGTGATGTACATGTACATTTATGTATATATATTTATATACACAGGAAAAGTTTAACTCGCAGTCGCTGGAGATGATTTCTTCATTTATTATTTTTTATCTGGTGTACTCTCTCTCTCTCGCTGGCAGAACTTTACAAATTACTTGAGAAAGCTTCACTTCATTCACTTCCCTTTCCTCCCTTGATGCCTTTTCTTCTCTTCCTTCCTCTTCTTTCATGCACACATTAAAACAGACGGACAAGTTTATAGTAAGAAGAATATGTATTGTAATAGCATCAGCTACGTATCAAGCAACCCTCTCCAGATGATAGTAAAAACGCATGACGAAAAACGACTTTGGTAAAAAATAACTTACTTTACTTTACTAGCAGAAAAAAGAAGAATAAGTATGTAAGTACATCTTCCTCTACTATTTTACACACTACACCCTCTCTGCTACTCTACTCTGCTGAGAGAAGATGCAGCAGCAAAAGGCAGAAGAAGGCACTTAAGAAAAGGGAAAATATTATGTCTATCTGCTGTTGCTGCTCCTCTGTTGCGTTATCATTCACTATCACTGTCTTATTCATATCAGTAGAATTAGAAACATCAGCAAAGAAAACAAGGAGCAAATTTCAGTTTTCTTTTCCATTTACTTTTTTTTCTCTTGCGAAAATGAATTTATACACATTCCATGCATATATTCATGATAATAATAATAGCGAGACACTGAATATGGCTCATTCATTTCATTTCTTCACTGATACGTACCACCATTTGCTATGCATTTGTAATGTGAAATATAATGTCTTCTTCTTCCTCTTCTACTGTCTTTTAACATATGTATGTATATATATTTATATTATGTATATGTGGTGCATATGTAAGACTGCACAGACTGCTTTCTCTTCTCGCGAACGTCCCCCGTTCCGTCTCACTTCAGTTTAAAAAGGACGTGGTGGTAGTCAAGATATTGTTCAGATCTCTCCTCCGCATGAGGTCCACCAGTCTACTTCTTCTACTCACAAATCACCAAAAAAAAAGAAATAAAACTATCTCAATTCATTTTCTTCATTCAAGCTCATTCCATACAACTGACAAAAATATATGCACAATGGGCTCGTTTTTTATTATACTTCTTTTCATCTCACATAGTTTATACAAATATTTTATTTTGGTATGTATTTATGCATATTTGGGTAATATGGACACATATCGTTTTCTCTTTCTCTTGAGTGATAAGTCCCTTTTTCTAGTCTATATATAAGTAGGTATCTACTCTACATGCTACTACAACAAAACAACAGTGCACATCACTTTCTTTTCTTCTTCCTTCTTTTTTCTACCCTACTGCTCTGTAAAACACACAGGCCAAACGGTTTCTCAGTCTCCTTTTTTTTGTTCCTATTCTCCTTTTCAGCTGATGGTTTTGATAAATACTTTTTTTGAACTGTGTGTTACATGAGCGTAAAAAGAAAGAGTGGTGCCGCCGCCACCAGAACAGTAGGAACTCCCTTAAGGCTTCATTTTGTCTCGCTAATTACTCTCTCCCTCTCAGTTTTCTCTTGTGGATATTATGGATTTGCAAACGTAATAATATCATATAGTTTTATATACGCAATAACATAACTCCCTATAAAATATATGCATATTTAGAATCAACTCTTTTGAGCACAGCAGTCGCACTCTTTATGTCGTTCATATAAATAGAAAACACATACCTTCACTTCATAAAAAGATGTGTCGTCTACTACTAAAAATCAAGTAGCCATATATAGTAATTTACACATACACATAACCACACACACGTTAAACCATATAGTCTTTGTCATGAGCCAAAACTTTATAATTTTTTTTTCTGTAGGGGAAGGAAAAGGAGGAACTATTAGTTAAGTAAATTGAACAAAAAACTTGGCTTCCTTCCCCTCTCCTTTTTATACTATATAAACTTTAAATATATTCATTTCTTCTTCTTGTTTTTGATGATGATGAAGATGATTTCCTTCTTGTCTTGAAAAAAGTTTCTAAAGGTGAAAGCCGGATAATAATGAATAATGTACATATATATGTATATATATTTAAACTATAAAGTTTAGTGGTTTAACTGCGCCCACCTAAGGAGCTGCTAACCATAACCCCGGAGGAGAAAAAAGTATTATAGATAGTTCGTTTTTTCTTTCTTCTTTTCTTTTGGTTTTTTTCTCTCTAGATGTTTATAGTGCAGAATGAAAAGAGGCTGTGTTGTTGGAAGTAGCCTCTGTCGGCTTTGGTAATAGTTGATGTAAAATATGTATGAAAATTACAAAGGATATGACAGTAATGATTTAAGTTAGTTACTGTGTGCGTCCACTCTAGCGTAACCACCAACGAAACCTCCTCGTTTTGTCTGCCTCTGCCTTCACCTCATGCTGCAAAAAAAATGCTCTAGAAAAATCAATTGCAGGAAATTGCCCACAAACGAAAGAATTCTATGATCAAGAATGAAGGAAGGTTGAAAGACAAAAAGGACTAGTAGCAAAACTGACAGCGTGTGTATCTATTATCTATACCAGATATTCCGTAAAGTGAATGTACACAAATCTGTTCTTTCTACTGTTATGCCTAAATATTTGTACTAGGTATGTACAATGTACCTACATGATATAACGGGGGGAAGTGTTCCAAAGTATTTATACGCACAAACCATTATCTACAGACGGCGGTGGTGGTGACTGTATGACTAGCATATCCATATATTATGCAGTCAAGAAAGCATGTGCTTGCTTCCGTGTTCTATGTATTTCTTACCATGTAACTTGTAATAACCAACAAGTATTTTCAATTTCCTTTCTCCTCTACCGTTGTTCCGTTACTTGTAGTAGTTGTAGAAGTAGCAGTACGTATTCAGGAACTGCTATATATATGATCTCTACAGATCAGCTTTGACCTATACACCATCCCACATGATATTTTTTAATATTAAAAAAAATAAAATCACTCAATCAGCGATGACAATTTTTGAGTTTATCTTATATGTAGGTATGTATATAGGCATACTATCTAATACACATTCCCTTAACTTTGATATATAGCTAATGTTCCCCATTATTTGGCTTTTACATGTCCCAACTCCTTACATTCAAAACCACAATTTTTTTGACGTGATCCAGATGTGAAGGGCTTAAATGCTGCTCGTGTAGTACGCACTATACAAAGAGATGAATTGTATGCTTAAAAAATGGCAAGGTTAAAAGTTAACCGAAGAAAATATTACGCTTTGATGTCCATTATCTCTATCTGTCATCTAATCATCATCGTCATCAAAAAGTAAGGAAGTAAAATCCTGTCCTCTGTTCCCTTTACAAGGGAAACGTGATGTAAGCATGCTGTGTAATAGGTTCACATGAACAAAATACCTGCTGAAGGAATACAGTTTATTATTTTCTGATGTTGCTTGTGCAAGGAGATCCGGGGGAAAAGCCTTTGACATTAATTGACAACTGTACGATATATGGATTAACACTCTTTCACTTACTTTTGCTCGTTTTTTTGTGGCATGCTAGACTCAAAAAGTACCTACTAATGTAGAAATATTGAGGCATTTAGTTTAACAGAATGAGTTCAATGTGCTATGCGCTACTATAATACTAATACTACTAGTAGTAGTGGAAATCTTTCGGTCATGGAGCTCAATTTGGTTTGTTACTTATAATAATAATGCAGGTTCATGCTTATCTGAGAGCAGTAGTGTATTTATTTCTGAAATATATGTTTATGTGTGTTTAGTGTTTGGTGTGTAGCCAGGAGTTTATGTAAGAATCTTACCCATGTCACGTACGAACGTGACTGTTTCGGGAACAGGAATTGTCTTAAAAATAGGCTGAAAAATCGACTGGCTCTGCTCCGGCTCTTCTTTTCACTTCAATATCCGTTTTTGCTTTGTATACTGACATGAGTGGCATGTACTACGTAGGCTGCTGCTGTGTCGTTGTGTTTTTTGTCGAGTGTTTTCCTACTATGTATAGAGACTTAGTTCGCTGTACCTACTGACGAAGATGCTGTGGTGGCGACGTTGAAAATCTGTGAAAGACAAATGGATAAACACATAATGGACCGTTCTTGCAGTCAGTGTATTATGTACATGTAAGTATATGTACAAACATGTACAACCGCGAGTCTTTTTTTGTACAAGAAGGGGAATACTATATGCAACGGCACAGAATTACGCGACTAAAGTAAACTTGTAAAAAACAAAAAAATATATTACATTTCAGTCGACAGATTTCATTAAGACTGTTGTATGCTGATTTCACAAACACCAAACCAACCCCCTGCTAAGTGACAATATTATATTCCTCAACGCGCAGCAACTTCCACAACTGACAATGAGCATGGTATCATGAGTGGAGGACATGAGTTCAGACAGATTTTCCTAATGAAATAAGGAAATGTGATGAAGAGGAGGGAAAATAAGTATAAATTCTATTTTTTGTTGGAATATCTCTGCTTGAGCATTGGAAAGAGGGACGATCATTTACTTTAAGTCAAAATAAGTATGCGTTTAACGTATGGGTTTTTTTTTGTATTGCTTTTCAGTGTTGGACAGCTAGTAAACCTGGCATTTCCTCGACTCTCTTGATGATCATTGTGGAATAGTGATGCGCTCAAAAGTGTACTTATACCGTGGTGGGAATGCCAATAATAAGAAGAAGTATTGTTCAGCAACAAAAAATAGTCGAGTGTGTGTGTGGGTTAAAAAAAGAGGACGCATACTTTTTCTATTCCTCACTATGCCCCTCTCTCACACTCCACTTGCCTACATGTCTTCATGGATGCGAAGTGACACAAAACTATTATTGTGTGCTCTACCGTTTTGACTAAGCAAATATATATATATGTATATGGAATCTCCCACAAGTTTTCGACAAACAGTACTCCCACATTCTTCCAACTTCAACGTGTAAGTGGGCAACAATTCGGGAAAAATGTAAACTGTCAGGTTCTCGAAAAATGACAATATTTTATGGCATTATTTGTACATGGACTGATATTATGCCAAGTCAAAATATTTGTTGTTTTTGTAAATTTTATGAGTATCAATAAAAAATGTTTGTATTTTGTAGAAGGGCAAATGCAAATCAAAATTGGACTACCCGCTCCATAAATAATATATATACATAATAATAATAGTAATATGTATTAGCACGGAAAATAAACAATACAATACAGAAATTTAGAAAAAGTTATTATTAAGTTATTGTATATGAAATACAGAATCATGGAACAAAACTGCGTTTTAAAATTAAAATTCGAGTAGAGTAATTTCTATTTTATCTTTGTGATTTGGTGATGAATGTAGTCTAGTCATTTTTAAACAAAGACAAAACTTTACATGAATTGCAACTATTTGTAAAAAATATATTATACTGCATATATTTACAAAAAGAAGCAATAACTTTTGAAAATGTAATGTTTTCTTTTACTAAAAACATTTTCCAAAAAAATCGAGATCTTGACTTTTGGGATACTAAATATACGTCCAGTACTTTGGAAATGGAATTCAGTATTTTTTTTCTCTGGATGAAAATAGAGAGCGCGTAACTGTAGAGTATATATCTGCTCTACTTTGCAGTATTTTCGCTTGAGAAATTTTAGGATTACTGAGGAACACGGAAACTGGGATTTTCTAAGGATGCATTCAATTCAAGTCGTATAGTAGTAATCGTGAATGAACACTTCACCACGACGCGGTGGCGATTGTGCTGCCTTCCAGACAGAACCCTTTAGGATTTGTATTTCTACTTTAAGTTTTTGTTAGTTTTTTATACTTTGCTTGTACTAAGCTACCGCTCGAGTTTCTTGTGGAATGTGTAGGCAATCAAAAACACGAATATATAAAACCAGCACGTTTAAAAAAATCATGTATGACTATGACTGTTTAACAGATATGCACAGACTAAACACACTACCACGAACGAACTCTTTTATGGTTATACAGGAATTGGCTTCCGTTATAGCAAAAAAAAACTTCATCTATTTGTGTAAGCATCTCTAGCTTCAGCTTCGGATATAATATGCAATGAAGTTATAGGAATAGCAATAAAACTACGAAAAACAGGAAGAAATACGCTGCGGAAAAATTATTTGTATTGCATTAGCATTCCCTTTTATTATTAATACATATAACTTTTAACTGTCGCCGTCATAATGTTTAGAGTTAGTTATCTATCATCGCCATACCCGGACGTATTCCGAATTATTGTAGTATGTAGCTTAATAGGAGTAAAATGTGTTTGGTGACTTAAAGGATTTATTTTTTTGCGGTTTTTTTTCTTCATATTTTTGTCCAAGAAGATTGACCAATATTAGAATCGTGTAGTTTGGGTGTGTGCATGCATGGTGTCCCCAGACAGATAGACAAACAGGTTAAAACAAACGCTGAATAAAAA
>JAHZNC010003928.1:0-19433 GCA_027744095.1 Zhuqinia jingwanae | reverse complement strand
AGCTTCTCATTTGTGATGCATAATCGTTTAATTGAATTAGAAAAAGTGTGTGCTATACAAGAAAAACATCGAGCATTGAAATTGCGGGTTACGGTAGTTTTAATTTTAATGTCGTCATTCTCAAGTTCGGCATGCAAAAGACTACTGTAACATAGTATTACACAACTATGGAGGAGGGGGCGCAGCAGCAACCAGCAAGCCTCTGGCAACCCGTCACTCCAGCAACGTAAAAATCATTCCTCAATGCAAACCTTTAATGGATCTCTTTGAGCATAAATATATTTAATCTAATTGCTGATTACATAAATATAAATATTTAATGTATAATTAGGCATTATAATAATGAGATGAAACATGATGAAGCCTGGTGAAAGACGAAGAATTTTTTTCCTCAATGTTATGGATCAAACAACGGAGCCTGTTCAAATGAATTTGTAAGAAATTCCCTCCACAATATGCAACTCAGGGGACCCAATGCAAATGGTCAAAGCAGTTAGGGCGGCGCGAGCAAAGAGCGGGTAGTATCATCGGGCAATCATTTCTGGGGCAATCGGACACATGTGTTTTGCGCCAGTCCTTGATGGTTGGACTTAAGGGACCCACTTTTTTGGACTTATGCACCCAGGTAGTTAGGTTAGGTTTAGTTACGCTAAGTGGCATTTTGACCTAACAACCTATCATTGTATCAACGTAATTGTTTTGAGACCCGGAAAAAAGTTTTATGAAGGATATCTCACAAAGTTTTATTTTTTGGGCAAAATGATACAGAGCAGAAGTTGTTTAGAATTTGATTCTGGGTCGAATGAGATAATAAGCATATGGGGTTAAACAAACCATGTCAAAAATATTTGCAAGTCCAAAAAATAGTGGATTCCTTTTTACAAATAATGATGTCACCTGGTAGAACTAATAACATTGAAAAAGTTACTTGTCCCCCTACCTCCGGGGGATGTCCATTTGACCTGGTTTTCAAATTCATCCAAGCTAATGTCATGTAGTATTGATTACCGAAACCAGAATTAAAAAAATCTCATTAGTTTTCGTTAAAATGCGTGCACGGCCGGACAGCAGATACCACGAAAGGAGTAAGCACCGCTGAATGCTTAAAAATATGGAAGTTAGGCCAAACAGTGACCTCTGCTGTGGTCGGTTTATCGGGTCAAGAGCTCCTTGTTCCTTGTTTTTTAACATTGAGGGGAATAAAAGAAAGCTGATGCGATCTCGATAGGCTAAAAAATCCTACTCATCAAGTTGCTCGTTTATGAAGGATTTTAAAGTATGTTGCTGGAGTGCAGGGTTGCCGTTGCCAGAAGTTGCTGGGATGAAGGTGGTTGGTTGCTGTAGTAACTCCGCCACCATCTAGTAATATGCACTAGTGACTAGACGAAGAGGACGCTACAGCCAAGCCGGCATGTATTGCTAAGCTTAGTTGCTTGTCAGGAGCCGGTGATTTCATCGGGATTTTTTTTTTCAATTTAAATTGAGTGGAATTGATACGTGGCATAGCAAATATTTCGAAGCTTCAAGAAGCACGGAAGTAGGTGAAGACAGTAAATGATAAACGTTAGTTAAAATGGTTAAACGAAAGTCGTTTACAAGGTATTTAAGAATCATCAATGTACCTCCAATTATCACAATAATATATGGTTAAATTAGGGTTGTGTGAAATTCACACTGAATGATAAGTTGATGAATATACTAAGTAGGTTTTTTATGGTTATTATTATGATATAATCTGTCTTTCGTACTAGGTGGGCAGCTCAAAGCGAGGAAAGAACACGGAAAACTCGTCGGAGAAAGCCAAGCCCAAATCCCACGGTGAACCAGGAAAAACCAGAAGTATGTCCATAGCTCAAGTTAATCATTCGGTATACAATGCTGATGCAAATGGAGGTCTTCATCCACTTTTTATTGATAATGTATGTTCTTTTACATTGTATTTTTATTTTAAATGTGATTGATATACACAACTGCAAACTTTAATTAATTGTCTAAAACTCTTAATATCTGGTTGTCAGATACTGGATAAAGTTTTCCAGTACGTCATTTGGCCGGCATCAACGGAGCAAAATGCTGCGGTTACCACAAACCCGAAGGGTTTACAAGATCTGAAGACGATCCGATTAGTGTGTCAACAATGGAATGACAAGGCAACAAAACTTTTCCGGCGGAACAGGAGTCCAATGGTTTTTGGGGATACCAAATCCTCTTCAATTGATTTAAAAATGGAAAAGTTTTTGGGCGTTATGAAGAAGAGTAAGTTGATCCCAGTCCAGCGCTACATTCTTGATAAAAATGTTTTCATTGCGGCAAATAAAAAGTTGATGGAAGATTTTATGCGATTTTGTGGACCCACGGCTACTGAACTACGACTTCAGATTGATAACCACAGCACCATGAGTTTGTGCAAGAGAACATTTGCAGGTCTTGAATTGTCAAAAATGAAGTCAATCACCTTCCATTGTGACATCTATCAAGGAAAACGAATATCCCAATATATGGTCCATCAAATTCCGTATTTTATGGAGGTTTTGTTGAATGCAACTAAGGTGTTGCAAAAATTTAGATTTGAAAGTCCATGTTCGTCCGGTTACATGAAGTCTGCAAGGCAACGAGGAATTGTTACACGCTTTGGCGAGGCTATCTGCAACAACATGCCCAACACCGTGACACAACTGGACTTAACTCTGCCCCTACTTGACGCCCACATGATTACGCTTTCTAACAACGACATGAAGTTGAGAGAATTGATGTTTGATTGTAATTCTAATTTCGCTCTTGAAGTTAGTTCAGTTCGAAACCTTTTAAAGAAGCAAGCTCTTACTTTGGAGAAATTACTCATTCGTGACACTAACCGTATGGGTTCTATAGTAGATTTCCCCCGACTAGAACAACTACAACACATGAAATTACATGGATCAAATGTTATACCCTTTTCCTACCAAGACATTTTCCCTCGGCTCCTATCATTGGATTTATCTGAATGGAACGATTCTTTATCGCTGAGGTCATTGATACCTTATCAGCAGAGAGTAAGGACCATCGTAGAAATTTTCTCCCCACCCGTTTACACTTTTCATGCGACACAATTTTTAGAAGCGGTGTCTCTATGCTTTCCCAACTTACGAATGTTGCTCTATTACCACGATGTCGATTCCCCATGGGGATTCGATTTGTCATGAAGTGAGTAATACATTCCAACGCCCTTTTGCACATGGGTTCTATACAATTTAATAACGGTTTTGGATTATGAACTGAACGGTGGAAGTTCCGTCCAACCTGCAGATGACCACAAGGGTTTTATTTACGTAGGTAATTGTAATTGTAATGGTAATTCTATTCGAATCAACTGCAAAAGTGAGATCTAATTATAACTTAGGTGGCAAAAAGCGCCGTTCGTATCCAAGCATATAGAATGTTAATACTTAATTATATTTAAAGATTATGTGTAAATTGTAGCTGAATAAGTACATTCTTGAAAGATTTGCAATGGAGATTGTATATACCGCTATACTTACTGTACGCTCAAGTATAGTAAAATAGTGATGATGAATCTGTTACTTTTATTTATATATATCTTATTATTAATATTAATTTAGATGAATAAATTGATTATGCTAAGTTACAGATATAATGAATAATATTACATGAATCCTGATAAGTTGTCATTATGATGAATGTATTCGTATTTTTGTGTTAGTAGTAAAAACTAAAACTGACTTCAAATCATTGATCTTTCACAATAACGTAATAATTTGTTTTATTTTCCGGGACTAAACTCACAACTGTCCCTTACTTATTTTATTTCTAGCTTTTTGTCGGCAAGATATGAAAAAGAATGCTACAATACTGAACTGCATATTAAACATGGCCAGTTGATCTTTTTGTATGCCATTCATCCACATCAGTAAATGGAACATTCATTCCACAAGTATTACGTACCATCACGCATTATCATATCGTTGAAATAAATGCTAGTGACTCATGACTAGTTGTTTTACAATCGCCTAACGCAGACGGGATCTCCGAGGATATATATAAATTATGTGGGTGCACCACTACATGTGCATAGGTATGTGCACTGTGCACCATTTTGGATATCAGTAGAAGCTTTGTTGCACCATCTGTCGCACCGTTGTTGCTCTCTTTATAACCGCAATGAGGTTTTCAAAATAGCTTTACTTTGCTTGTTGTAGTTCTCAACTCTCAACAACCTATCCATGGAGGCAGGAGAGAACGTTTTCGGAGGGGAGAAAGTAGTAGAGTCTACTTAGTAGACTGCTTTCACAGAGTCATGATAAACGGAAACAACATTTTCAATTGATAAAACTTGTGCTACCGAATGAAACTTAATAAACATCTTAGTGCCCATTTAAATAAAGAAATCAATTCATCACAAAAACATACAAGGCAACAGAAAAAATTTGTCATAGATATCATGTTCTGATATTATTATTAACTTTTTTTTTAAAGACAGATACAAATGAACACCACAGTACATTCATTATGCATAAAACTTACAATAGTATATTGTATATGTCATTACTTTCAATAATAATAAATATTATTCATCATTATTATTATTTATTTATTAGGTATACGTACTTATCAGTATGTACGTTATTGTTATTATGCTTTAAGAATCTATTTTAAATTATTTATTTGCCAACAAATGTAAGGATCCATTTTTTCTCGTTAGTGTTGTAGAGAGAATATTTTTTTGTTCTTTTTAAAAACTGTAAATCAACTTAATCAAATATATGTATATAAAGTATCCTCTGAATTTATAATATAACAATATTATTAATTAATGCAATTTTATCTTTTCATTGCATTACCCTTCGATATTTCGTATTTTGTAAATTCTGGTGACTAAACCATGTTTTTCACACTTTCTGGCTCGCAATCTTTTGAAAAGGAAGAGGTCATATCTCAACTTTCCCAAATCAAGGTTGTTACCACGATGATGAAGAAAACTAGAAACGGCTCTCTTTTTTTGTTTTTTTTTATTATTCAATGTAACAACGCTTTTAGTTTGGTGACTTTGACTTTTCTAAATACAATCGGCATTTTTTTAGAATACAAATAGCATTCGCTGTTAATATTTTTTTTAAACATATCTAAATTAAATATTTTCTCATCATTTGTATTTTTACTTGTCATATTTTTTTTATAAATTGGCTAAACATACTAGTATAAATTTCAATGACCATGGCGTTAATTATTATTCATCAATATTTTAATAGTACGCATGATACTTGTACATGGAGGTATATTTTTCAACTTGTAAATATATGGTTTTTGGATACCTTTCTGTTTGTTTTTGGGGGAGGTAAATTGTAAATGGCCCATATTTTTCTGATCTCTCCAAAAACTTTTTACTTGGTTTTCTGTATACTATTTTTCTGATTATTCGACTTTTGAGATTATATATAGTGTGCCGTAGATGTGTCAGTGTTAATGTGACATCTTTATGCAATAGTTTTTTAAACATTATAATATTAGTAATAATTAGATGAGTTTGTGTCCAATGGTTATATATAATATATATTTATATAGGTACATACCTATACTTTAAATGCATCTGACAAACTGCCTCGTAGGGATACTAAACATTGATGATTGTTGCTGTGATGGTATTTCTACTAATTTTATTATTATTAGTCTTTCTAAAAGTTTAAATATCGGATATGAATTATACGTATTGTTGTTCTCGCTGATGTGTAGTTGTTATTTTTTTTGCTGATGTCTGTTGCGGTACGGCAAAATCATTAATAATTTTTTTACATGATGAAAAAGATTCGCCTTCAGAAGTTTCTTTACATTATTTGTAATTTTTTAACGGATTCCCATATATGTCTTTCATTTCATCAATTTGAAACATAACAGGTATGCAGTACAGATAAACACCATCACCTATCATAACTTCATGCTGACGAGTAATATCGCCGTCCTCATTCTGAAAAAGAGATAATTGGAACAGGAGTAAGAGTAATTATAATAGAACTACTACCGGTTTTATGCAGCATTAGTTTCCAATAAACTATCATTTGGGCTTCAACTAGGAAATAATACTACGACACAATATTTTTTGTTTAATCCTTATACAAACCTACACGTACAATAATATATTATCTTCTCTTAAATAGCGTTCTTCGTACAGTCATCATCTCATCAGTAAAAAAGGATCGAAAAAACAAAACCAAAATATATGTAAAAAAATCTTGTAGAATTCTTAAATCTAACTTTAGAATCAATAATAATAATAATAATAATAGCTGACTATATGTTTATCCTACGGTTTAATAATAATGAATGCTGTTTTGATCTTCAATGACTACATGTTGTAAAACTCTTTGTTTAAAATAAAAACATTACATATATGTAAAATCATAAATGCAATATAAGGAAATCATTTCTTTTGACAGGTTTGTTAAAAACACGTTTGGTAGTTGTCCTAACAATATCTTGTTCGCACATGCTACAGAGATACACTTCTATCATCCCGTAGTTAAATTTCCTCCAATGAATTTAACGTTAAAGTTAGAAAAAGCAAAGGTAGTTGCATTTTTTTAGGTAACTAGCGTGATTCGTGTACACTTTTGCTATTCATTGCAATGTAGTAATTAACTAAATGGGTCTTAACGCTTTCCTACCGAGAATGGGAATTCAGATATATCCTGCATTTACTCCACTGAACTAAACGTTAGAGAGCTTGAATTCTACTTATTATTATTTGCTGGGAAGTTTCCGCTTATTACTCCTTCTGACAGAAAGAACACATTGTATGAATGAATACCCACATATTAAATGATTTCGTGGTTATTGTAAAATAAAAAATATAAAGGACAACAGAGAAATATAAAGATTCAAATGCAAACTTGCTATATAATAATTCCTATAAAATATAATGTACGTGTTTTCTTAAAGAACCAAGTCAGTTAGTAGATGGCATAAGAGTTGCTGATATTAGTCTATATAAATATTATGTGTATGCTCTTGCATTACCAGTACTTTATAAATATAAATAGGAATATCGTGAATATTTTCTTTTTCTCAATGCAAATTGCATAATAATTACAAACTTGTAAAATGTCCAAACTAATACTGTTTCTTTTTTGCTGCCGCTCATCAAAAGTACTCAAGAAATAGTGGTTTCTCTTTTCAAAAGTTTAAAAAAAGAAATAGCTAAAAAGATATGCCACCCCTTCATATTTATCTCTGCTCCCATACAATTATGTATACTATTAGTTGCTGTAATGATAAACAGTGAAGTTAAAGTAGTCCATGTCACAAAAAGTGTATTTGCATATTAATGAATAATACGTATGTAAATTCTTACCTATCATACTAAATATATTGTTATAATTTTTCTTATGCATATTTTATATGTATGTATTTGTCACAGGTCTCAGTGTTTTCCCTTAAAATCTTTGGCTTTTTAAAAAATGTTGGTTCAAAAATCTTCTTCGCCAAAAAGGATGTCTTCGTATGTAAAATGCAAATATTTTCATTGCCCTAGAGAAATTGAGTATTCATTATAAAGTAAGTTAAACTTGTGCCATCTTTATGGGTCAAGAGGGGTCATTCATCTCAACACCACGGTCGGCCATAGTGAGAAGACCTTGAAATTCATGTTCAAGAACGTGCCTAGCCTGTATGTCGAAATTGAAACAAGACGATACATTGTTAGTATAATGATAACACAAAGATTCCACTTCATAAGGATTATTGATGATAAACCAATATTTACCTGAGAATTTTGTGAGGGGACTTGTAAAGCTAGAGCAAGCGCATTATGGTCGAAAGTTTCATCAAGGGCAATTAAAGCACCATGGACACCTGACTCTTGTAAATTAATGGCGTACTCCTGCAGAGAAACGAAAAAAAATTATAACATCACGAAACTAGAACCAGTTTATACATCATTTAAAAATCTGGAAATGTCATACTTTGAGACCGATGGACTGAGCCCATTTTATAATGCGCTCGTTGGACCATACTAAAAGATCGGAATTTTCATTCTCGCATGCTCTCCTCCTCTCATCCAACAATTTGCGATCATAATTTAGCCTTTTTAAACAGATTATTCCAAAATGAAGACTATTCCTGTAAATGAAACAAGACAGTTTTAAAGGTCGATCCATACGAAAATAAACGATCTCGTATATTTTTCATTTATCAAATGCGTAGTTAGAGCCACTTTTCTATCCGTACCTGTGGGCAGCATCATGCATTTTCAGTTGCGTCCTTAGATCTTTCTTGGTTAAATGGTCCAGCATTCTTGCATCTACTAAACACTCCATGAAAGTTGTGCGATATTGGGGTAAACCTAAAGACGGAAGCCAATAGTTTCCAATCCACTCGTGATTCATATCTCCGAATGCTAAATGTGCCACTCTAGAAGCTGTTGGGGCAGACGGACTTGTCAAAGACACCATTTCTTGTATTGCTAGCCTTAGTTTTAGGCGATGTAAAGGATTACTGAAAGAAATTAGCAAAATGCATTTGTAGCTGACTCGCATATTTGTATAAGAATTTTAACTATGTAACAACTAAACAAATACCAACCTTATTCCTATTTCACGCTGTATTTCGGTGTCACTGAGGGCACTCATTATGGCCCCAGATTTAACGTTCGCTCGACAGGCAGCTACATACCAAGCTGGCATACCTACCCACTGTTCCAGCCATGCATCGATGGTAGGACCGTTCCAGAGGGCAAATGGTGTACCTGCTTTCATTGCTTCTGAAAGTAATTTTGTCTTTCGTTTCTTCCTCCGATCGAAATCTGCTTTTGCTGCTATTTGAGGTGTAGAATTCATTGCCTGAGGTACTACAGGATGACTACTTGTACACATCACAGGGGTTGGAAGTGAATCGCTTCCTATGGAACTTTCACTGTCAAATCCTCCATGATCATACATAACATCCTTGCCTTTCGCCTACAGATCAAAGTAATAGCATGAGTTTCAAAATCCTTGTGGAAGTGATAATACTGATGCTTAAATAATTCAAATAACCTTCTCTTTTTTGCTGAACAGTCTACCAAGGGAGGATTTGAGTCCTTTCTTTTTCGCTGCCGCCATGGCTGCAGCGGCAGAAGGTGTGACGTTGAGGCCTCCAATCCCTGCTCGATCCTGACTTCCAGAGGCACCTTGATTGTAATGTTGAGGCTGCATGTTGTCTTGCCCATAAGCCTGCATCATTCCCACCCCTTGCATTGTTGCTGCCCTCCTTAATTCCTCCGAACTCGGCCCGTATCCAGTGTTTGGCATCAACCGAAGAGACCTTGGAGTTGGAGGGCTTACATCCGGCTTCATTCCTAATACCAGTCCCATGTCAGGCATAGTAAGATTACTTTGATGGTACATTTGAGACTGAACCATTTGTTCGCTCATCTGTCCCGGAGAGGCATAGTAGTTACCAGGTGACAGAGAAGCTGGAACCTAGATAAGAAAAAGGTGTTCAATTGAGGCCTCCTTAAACTAAATGAAACTTTACTCAACAGTTCATGTGTGTGAGGATTACCATTACCGTGTGAAATTTGTGCAAATAATCTCGCTGTGGAGAAGGATTAGACCGTGGAGTAGAACGACCACTCAGTGATGGAGATGGGGGTCGGTCCAACCCTCGTCCTCCCATTTCCAAACTTCGGCCACTCAACGGTGGTGACAACGGTCTATCATACATTCCCCGCCTTGATAAAATATTAACATGCTCTATTGAGCCCACGCGAGATTCTAATTGCTCGGCTCGCGCCTCTGTATTTTGTTTCTCCTCTTGAATTAGCCTAATTTCGTTGTTGATGGCGTCTAGCTGCTCTTGCAGCATCAACGCGAGAGTTTGTGCGTCTGTTTGCTGTGAAGGAGAGAGAACATCAGCCACTGAGAAAATACTCTCAGAGTCGTCAGCCTCTGCATCACTCAGATCAAATGCCTGTTGTACATTTGCTAACACCTGAGCCTGCTCTACGGTGTCCCATTCAGCATCCATCTATAATGACAAATTGAAAATCAATTTCACTAACAATATGCAATTACGACGACGCATGTGCCGGCGGGAGTTGTTGAATGCATTTATATTTCCTAGTGAATGACCAAAGCTAAAAATGCTAAAGATTTTCTTTTGCGTTTTTTACCTTTGCAGACTCTTCTTCCATTCGATGCCTTCCAAGTTTGCGAGGAAGTGAATGGGTATCAAAACTAGAATGACTACTGGTCCTTACAAATGCTGCAGCCTCCGCTGAGGTTGGACTCAAACTTCTTGTCAGTGCCTCTGTTTGTTGTATATTATACGCTATCTCCTGCTGATATAATTGTCTTTTGCAACTTTCTACTTCTAACCTTCCCTTAGTTACTTCTTTCATCATTTCAGACTACAAAAAACAAACAATCAAAAATAATTACCAATGTATTACATCCCGAGATCACGGTTACTTAGAACGAAATTAACTGTTTAAGGGGGCATAACACATACCATGGTTTAAATGGACAATAGATCAAAATGCTTGCATGAAATTCTACTGACGTTGCGGGTATTACCTGAGTCAACGCTTGTAACCTTTGCTTGAGCTCTTCTTCCATATCTGGCATTTTCGAGAACTGAGCAAGTTTCTGCTCGGCAAGTTCCAACTTCTCCTGGTGGGCCCTGGTTTTTTCTTCTTGAAGCTTCAGTTGAGCCTCTTTATGTTGTAATTCCTGCTCTAATTTTTCATTCAGATCGTGAAGGGAAGTGGACTCTCGCTGAGCATTCAGGTACCGCTTTTCTAACGTAGCTATGCGTTCCTCCTGTTACAACCAATATTAGTGATTTAAAATGTGAGTATGGAAAGATGATTTGGTTAGCCATTGTCTGTGTTTCATACCTGATCCACTTTCTGGGCGGCATTTTCTCGTAAATCTCTTTGTAATTTCATGTTAGCCTCTTGTGCCCTGTTTAGCTCTCGTTGACCTCGGGTCAAGGACTCCTCCAACTCTGATATTCTAGCACTTAGTTCGCTTGCCCGCCGTTGCGCAGAACTCAGCTCAGTAGTCTGTGGGATAAATAAATTACTTTTAATTTCAATTGTTAGTTCATAAACGATTAAAACGTAAGGATAAACACATGCCTGTTTTTCAAGAACAGTTTGAAGCTCTGTCAGTTTCGCCATATCCGGCTCAACATCGGCAGATCCATTTGATACTCTCTGTAAAATGTAATTTGAAGATGACGAGTTGAAAAACAAACCATATATATTCAATGCCCACAAAAAATATTTGTAAATAAAAAATGAGACATACCTTTGGGACGCCATCCGTGGTTTCTGTTTCACCATTTTCCTTTGTTTTCTCTGACGTTATTTTAGTGGTTTTAACTTGTTGTAGCTCATCCTTGGACTGAGCAAGCTCGTCTTCCAACTGTGACACTCTCTCCAACGCCACGCGCAGTCTTTCCCTCACTTTTTCATCAAGAGCTTTATGATGCTCAAAAAGGGATTTAAGTGCCTTTAAAACCTCAACCTCAGATGATACTCCAGATTGGGCAGCTGCCTGTCTTTTAACTACAGTCATTCGGAGGGATCTTTCATGCCTGGATACTAGACATTCCAGATGCTCCAGTAACAGCTGGGGGAACATAAGAACATGGTTTACTTGCAAGATGTAAAGAAATCCTGATAAATTCACAATCGATATTAAACCGGAAATTTCATGTCTTACCCTCGTATTATTTCTTTCTGCTTTTAACTCCTGTATCTCTTCTTCCCGTTCCAACAGTTGCTCTCTGGCTTGGTTCAGCTCTTTTGTAAGGCTTGCAAACTCCTGGAAAAAAACGGACACGTAAAACAATTTAGAGATAAAATTTATGCAGTTACATATCAACATATCATATTGCATATTGGGAAGCATACTTGTGGAAGGCTTGCAGAAAGTTGACGTGACAAAGAATCCCGTTCTTTCTGACATTCTTGTAGCTTTATTTCTGTATCTTGAAGACGTTCTTGTGTCTCCCTCAAACTGTCCATAAGTTTATCGCGTTCATCCAACATGGACACCATGAGTTGCTCAAAGTTGGCATCTTCAGAGCCAAACTGTGAGTTTCTTTGGGTAATCCCGTCCTCCGAGATGGTTGGCATTACATCACACATCATGTTCCACATTTTTATTGCCTCTTTCACTCACCACAAAAAATACATTAGAATGACTTGCTCATTCTTTTTTACTGTAACGCTGATGGTCACCAGAACTGAAGGACAAATCAAGGTTCATAAAGAATTCATAAATGAGGAGGCCTAGGTCACTTATATTATTACATCATCAGCACTTATTAAAGTCACAAAATACACTGTGAATCGACATTTCAACGAGGACTTTTCAAACACAGATTTAACTTATTTTTCATACAACAACTTCCACTTGCACTTTCTTTAACACTTATATTATTTATTTATGTATTTGGAGTTCAAAACGGAAAGACGCTTCTGATGGTTTTAAGGAATGGAAGCGTTGAGATAGTAAAACCTGGTCCTATATTTAATCTGTATCTACATAAAACATAAGATACATGTAAAAAATGAATGGACTAGCCCACTTTTGACCCCCCGTCATTGTCATGATATGTATTGTAAATTAACTTACATGGCAGAGAAATGTAGTCGTGGTCGTATAAAATTAGAACCTGAGAACAGTCTTGAAAATAGTACTTCAAGATTCTTTAATAGACTTGGTATAATTTAGTACTTAATTATGTAGATATCTTCAAAATTTCAAAAATTTCTCGTCATTTTAATTTCTGTCACCTGGAAAAAATACAAAACATCTTATTGTAATTTTAATTTACACAGAACAGTATAAAAAATTAGATATTTTATAATACAAAAAAAACATCAAACAAACAAACCTGTTCGAGTCTTTCCTGTAAAATACGCGGCTCTTCCTAACTATGGCCTATGATCAATGGAGCATATTATTATACAATAAAGGTGTCATTGACTACTGAATCGACAATTAATTATATTTTGCCTAATAACTAACGTTAACAATGTACTGGTCACAATGATTATTTGCTTGCAAAGACGTCTTCTATACTATATTGCTGATACATTTGAAAGAAAGGTGTATTTATACGAGATCTTCTACATACATGGCACTGACTGCTGACTGGCAAATATTGACTTAAATTTCTACTATTGATATCAGTAGTATAATCGCTACACTTAAATGGACATATTTAACAATTATTCATTCCTATAATTGTAATTATTATTATAATGATTATGAATATTATTATTACCAACAAGAATAATCGCTTTTAGTTTCTTTACTCCAACGAACTCCAAATTTTAAGTTTCTTTCCACATCCAATATATATTACAATATAAAGGTATGTTTGCATATTTTTATTGTTAATATTATGGCAGCAGACATTTTGTTAGTATTAGCAGCTAATTAAAGACACTATAATTCAGTACCGGTAAGCCGTATAACGGAAGAAATCTCACCACGTCTTTCAAACATTTATTACTTGTTTACAATTTTTCTTCAAGTCACAGTTTGTAACAGCAAGGACCAATAATTAGCAAATCATCAGCTTGCTTTTGCACTGACTAGACAGTAGAAATGACATAAAAACTGTTGTACCCACATTAAAAAAATTAACTCCTTTACAGCGTTATGTAATACATACCAGTACAAACTCTACCAATAATACATATAGTATATTAACATCATGACTATATATTTTTTGAAATTATTTTACAATGTAGCACGCTTTGGTAAGTTTAACAACAAAAAATCTACACAATAAACTGAAACAAAGAACGACAACAACTTTTTTGTTTAAAGTTAATCTCACTTCTTTTCCTCCCACTATAATCAAATGGTCAACAATAGGATTAACTTTATGAAATGCCTTTGGTTTAGTCAAATATTACATGTTCTTCCGCTTTGCTTAGATAACTAATATACATTTAGTTGCACACTAACAAAAAGTTACATTTTTTGCCTACATCTATTGAAAACGGCTTCAAATAATCAAGTATAGTAATAAGACCAAAGATAATATCAAAAACAGTTACAAAATTCCCAGCCGCTCAGTCCTCTTGAAGATATAATATATACAAAGTTATTATTATTATTATTCTTATGAATTACAATTTTATTTCTTTAGCTGCCTAAAAAGTGTAGTTATTTTACAAAAAGCTGAACGGTTTAAACCTATGAACATAGAATGTAACATTAGTAATAATTTAATAATAGTAATGAAAATTCAAGTTGTGCTTGCTATCATGGTGATTATTGCAAAAAGGCTACTTTATGTAATTTTTCCCCCTTATTTCTCGCAAGTGATCGCATCCTAAATCTCTAATGAGGTATACAAAACGATGAGAAAACAATTATTTCTCCGGTGTGTATGTCGATACGAGACCACACTGTTTTCTCCTCTTGTTATTGTTTCTATTATTTTTATTATTCGGTTTCACTTTTTTTAAACACATACACGACATACAAAAAAATTCAGACACACACACAGAAGACAAGATAGAGGATCCCTTCCTCCTATTTTGCTTTTTTGTTTACATTTACAACTCTACTGCCACCACTGCACACACAAAAAGTAGGAGCAAAGACGACAAACAGGCAGTCATAGTCACAAAGTCATCAAACATCAGAGGGTATCATCATCGTTTGGCAATTGTAGTCGCCTCTCGCATGTGTCTCTTAGAATAACAGCCAGGGTCGCGTAATCTGTCTTGTCTGCACCCAACTGCAACTGTCTTGTTTGTTTGTTTGTAGATTTTTTTTTCTTCGTTTGTGATGTGTTGTATGGGATATGTTGCAACAGTTACAAAGTCTACACAGCACGGCTTCTCAGGATGATGATGTGCAACGTGCACAAAGAGAAGAACCCAAGAGATCAGTTTTCAGCAGCAAGCAGCATCAATAAGAAGATCAATTTTCCTTAGTTTACAAAATGATTATTATATTATCACCATGATGATAGCATCGTAGACGAATACAGAAGAGAAGTGTAAAGGGAAACTGATTACGAGATAAAAAGTAGCAACGACGTACAGCACATAATCCTCTGCTGTAATTATGTAATGCTAATGATGAAGCAACGCACAGTTATCTTGACAAATTTAAAAATCATTTGATCAGCCTTGGTTCCACAAATTGGCCGTAAAGTATGTACGTGCGGTTTTGGGTTCTTTCCCTCTGTGTGTCCCTGTGCGGTTAATAAATATGACGAGGAGGAGCGTCTTGGTAATGATAGACGATAAGATAAGTTTCTTTATTCATCATTTTTTCCTGAGAATTCTTGGGCGCAAGTGTATAATGGCGATGAGGATTTGCGAGACATGATTTTTTGTGTACTTGTTGAAAAATTCTCTCTTAGGTGCACGTATATTCTCGTACCTTGTGTCTTTTTTTTTCTTCTCTGAAAATCTACATGCGTGCGTATCATGTGTAACAGAAGGATTAATATTCTTGAAGACAACACATATTAATAATTATATAGAATGGGATCATGATGACCAAGGTAGTGATGGAAGAGCACCTGCAACTTGATATCTTGTCTGGTAGTAAATGATAGATGCTGATGACGATGTTGAACAAGACGATGAAGAGGAGGAATCACCAACAATGCAACAGTGACGACGAAGAGGAGACTGATTAGGTTGCTGGTGTTGTTGCTGATGATCCTGTTGTTGTTGTTCAAAGGCTGATGATGATTTCATTTTTCTTTGTTTTTATAATTTTAATTGATTGCGTACGGCCAAGCCGATTGGGGAATGATGATGTACTGATTCCGATTCTGCTCGTACTTGTGTGTGTGTGTGTGTGTGTGGAGATGTGATACTTCAGAGATCGCGATTTTTTTAGCCTCAGCGTGGAGGATTTTTTGTGGTTGAAAATTGAGTTAGTAACCAAATGTATCGCGTGTATCATTATAATGGGATTTTCTCTTATTTATGGCACTATGATATATTTTTATTGCACTCATACATGTAGATTCATAATAACTCATGGAGGTGGCAATAGAGTAAAAAAAAACAAGCACTCCAGGCGAACCAGATTTATTAGAGTTTGTTTTGTTGCCTAATCGTACCCATCAAATCGTACTCAAAGCAAACTTTTTATATTTGGAATTCGCAATTCTTATTGATGTGGTAATCATGTACTTTTTTTTATTAATATCGTCCGTGTTGTATGGGTGGAGGAGAAATTTATTCTTTGACAGTCGGTCACTGTCAGATAATCACACTGATTCACTGTAATAAAAACGAACTCCTGTCGTTGTGGCAGATTTATACTCAATTTATGAACTACTCTGATGATGATGATGACTGACTATGTTGGGTGTACTTGTTGTTGCAAAAAACATGCAAGTTCCCTGAGCAGTTTGATGAGATTTTGCTTAGTTTTCAGCGTTTGTTGTCTCCAAAAAAGGAAGTGGTTGTGGTGGAGAGAAAGAGAAAGGTGGAGCTGGCAAGTACCTGTCAAAACAACAATACTGTCAAAAAGACTGTGGAAGGAAATACCAACGTGATTATTAAAAACCGTAGGACACCAATATGTCCTGCTGCAGTGTATTGTGTATAGGAACAGGAGTCACTTTAAAAAACATACATGGAATCCCAAAAATACGACACTTCTTCTAATAAAGTCTTTCATGTGAGTGAATGGGGAATTGGAGCATAGTAGCAAAACCCATATAGAACAATATTATTATTAATAATAATAATAATAATAATAATAATAATGATACACTCACAGACACAGATTTATTTTTTGTGAAGGGATTATTTATGCAGACAATCAGATAACGAGCTTCTAATTTTTTTTCGCAAGCAGCAGTAGTAATTGCTAGACATGTAGTCCAATTTTTTGTGCTTCTGATGACACTACCCCGCTACTGACACTCTGGATGATCATTTATCAAGATCTCTCTTTCTCGTGCGAGTGTTATATTATTATGCAATTAGAGTCAATTTGTGTACTTCTTGTTATCTGTGAAAAGTTTATTATTATTACAACTATTATTATTATTATTATTATTACTTACTGGAGTTCTTACTATTATTATGAATACATATTACAAACTTGTTTCCTTTTTTTATTATTTCCTCTAAAACTAAATAGGCCCGGCCTGGGCTAGCTCTGTTTCAGAGCATGAAAGTGACTGACAATATCAGAGAAGATGATCATTATGTACGAAGACATCGTACTTTTGTATGTATGTACATCTTTCTTGTAGAGAGGAGAGGAGTAGCGCCAGAGGATAGGACACTGAGAAAAACTGAAGAGGCGACTCTTTTCCTTCAAAAAAAAATTCTACTAGTAGTAACATTCGTGGATGGAGGAGCACTGTAACAGCAATATAAAAGAGAGAGATGTGCTTACTTACTAGCAGAAGCAGCAGCAACAATATTGGCATTACTCGTCTTCCTCTACAATCCAGCGTTTTATATATTTGAGCATTATTGCAGCGACAACCATTATACTATATCACTCCTCTTTAACTACTGGAGTCTTCCTCACCGTTCGCTCTTCCCGTATACACCAGATAGTTTTTCCTCTCTTCTTTCCACACACACAAACACACTCGTATGTAGTAATGGAACATCACTATCAGAGCACTCATATTATAGAGCAGGGATTGAGAGAGTGAGGGAGAGAAAAAGTTATGTTGCTGTGTGTGTATGTACATATGTATATATCTCTGACATAGCATAGTACGACTTTTTCTCTGCTTTTCCTTCCATTAGCGTGCGGTGATGATGATAACGTGTAGGTGCTGTAGAAACGGAAACAAGAACTTATACCTTGGTACATACAAATTTTCATAATTATGGCATATTCCCCACGCATTGTTGTGTGTTACTCGTGCACACAGTACAGCGTGCAGAATATGGGAAGGGTGTTATAATGCGTTGCCTATACATTACAAATATTACATTCCTGGTAGTACATGATGTGTGTGTACCCTGAAAAAAGTATAAGCAGCACATGTACGCCTTTAAATGCAACCACGAAAGAAGAGAAAGAGAGAATGGAAAGAAAGAAAACATAATGCAAGTGAATGATTTTCCAAAAGGGAGTACAGGCAGGCAGTAGGCGTAAGATCTTGTGGAGTATGTGGAGTCCTACACCAAGAACCAACTCCACACACCACACTCACTCACGTATGTATGGGGTGGTTATGCACATTTCCACAAGAACAGCACGACGAGACATAAAAGAGATTACGATATGTCAAGTATGGACAAACCTGTTTTTTTTAAAGAGAACGGCACCTCGGAAAAGAGTGGAAAAGAACAGGAGAGAACAGTGCCCTTTTAAACGAAATACATACTATAGGGCGACATGACTGACATTACAAGGAGCAAATATCTACTTATTGTGGCGGTAGTACTTATGTTACTACCACTACACAACTACGGTACGGTGATCGTATCAAATTGTGCTGCAAGCAAACAGAAATGATGCAGCTTTCCACGAAATAAGTACTTGCTTTACTCGGTATAAACTGGTGATACATTACATTATCAGAAATAGAAAGCAAAAGGAGTAAAGCACACACATACTACTACAAACATTGGTAGAAACTAGAAACTATGGCAGAAAGAAAGAGACAAGAGAGGCAGCAGCAGAGCTAGGGAGTTCAGAACGCTCAACCTTATGCTTTGTCTCTCCATGTATTTGCCTTGTCCATACTAATGATGCAGCTTGCTTCAGATCCTGACGGACTGCCACTTCAGCTCATAATACCATTTAGCTTTTCCTTCTCAGCTCACCAGCTAGCTCAAGCGGAGTTGAGTAAAGCCGGAGACGTTGCAGAAGAAGAAGTGAGTAAAGCACTCGGATATGGAAGCGAAAATCATAAAATTATATAGAAAAAAGTCACTAGCATTTATGATGGCTGCTTCTAAGCTTAACTTCTTTTTTATTCCTTTTCTCTCTCTCTCTCTCTCTCTCTTACACACTCACATTCTCATCGAATGGAATAGTATTAAGTACCACATCGATTGTAGCAAAGCGGTGCTTTATGATTTCCCTATTTCCGCAGGTCTGTCCTGTTGTCCGCTCGTCAACTATTGACAACTATTTATCAAGAAGAAAGCTTAAATTTTTGTGACAGAAAAACAATTAATATCACACACCGATGATGACGAGGAACAATATATATTTAATTGTTCAGTTTTATAAATTCATTTTCTACATGTACTTAGCTTTTAAAAATCTCTTTGCAGCCATATAGTAACTTTCTTGCAACACTAGTACGTTTTATTTACTAAACCTATAGAAGACTGCGCTTTGTAATGCTACGATTACGACCACTACTCAATCTTCCTTTTTAAGAATGAAAGTTTCGTGCAAGCAATATAGAAATAAACCCAGGTAATGGCAGTAGTTATGGCCTTCGTACTACACTTAACTAATTGTCCT
>JAHZNC010003927.1:0-17256 GCA_027744095.1 Zhuqinia jingwanae | reverse complement strand
TATACCTATGCATATAAATAGGTATTTATTATATCTTCCTATCATCATCACAATAATAAGGGAAATAAGTTGTTTGACCACATGCGTGTACACGTACACCGTACTGATTACTGATTTGGTCCTATAACGATTGTTTGTAATCTTTTCGTGGAATGTTAATAGAAAAAGTAATCAACACTAGCCAATTATTTTATTATTATGATTTTTCCTAAGGCGAAGATGAAGTCCATTATTTTAGGCATTTGAAACCAATATTTGAAGTTCAATTGCCACTGGAATAAAATATAAAAAGGATTCTTTTTAAAATAAATTTTAGTAAATCTAAGTAATTTTTAAGTAAAATGAAACAATTTTACTTAAAAATTACTTAGATTTACTAAAATTTATTTTAAAATGTGGATTACGTGAAGAAAGTATAGAAATACATGCATACATAAAACATAGCTTGATCATCCCACAGAAAGATGACGATGTGAAATAAAAACTCGTTTCATACATTTATAGCGTACCTTTATTTATTATTTATTTCCTGTCCCTATTTCAACATAATTTGTAGAATTAATGGTAAGGGTGGTAAATACAGCGGGTTTGTCTACAGAGATATCGAATTAGATAGAGAGAAAAAAAACTTGAAGCGAGGACAAATCTTTAGTTTTGTTTCACAACACACAACTCAAATAATATGTGTACTCCACTCTCTCTCTCTCTCTAATAGCATGAAACTCAATAAAACCGAACAAACATCTCAAAACTCTCAACTCAATATATGATTCATTCGTCGGATGGATATACAATTTTTCGGTGATGCTTTGAATGGATTGGTAGAATTATTAAAGTAGAGGAGGAGTTGAAAAAACTCCGGGATCGGCCCCGGGTTTTTTCATCATCGTCGTCGCCGTTTTGTTGTTGAAGTATAAAGTTTAAGCGAATGGAGGAGAGAGAGAGAGAGAGGGAGACAAGCATGGTAAAAAATGATAATAAAAAATCTCAAAGCTAACATCCAGCTTCAAGCAAAAGTGGTGGTGTGTCTGTCTGCACACACACACACACACACACACACACTACACATAGTCAACAGCAGCTTAAGAGTAAAGAAAGCTTGTGAGATGGAAAACTCTTGGAGTAAAGTAAACAGATTTGTGGTCTCTAATATTATGGTATATTGCTATACAAAACGAAATGATGAAGATGTTCATTTATATAATGTATAGATATACATACATTAAACATATCCACCTTCTAATAATAGATTTCTTTCTTTTTTTCGTTCATCTTCGTCTTTCACACACAAAGCACACTTTTTAACTTTTCTTTTTTTAACGTTTTTTCTCCATCTCTGTCATTTTCTCCTTTCACCAGAGTTGTTCAAAAAGTTTTAGGTCGTGCGCTGCTGCTGCTGCTGCTGCTGATACTCCACCCATCATGATGGTAATGTTGACGATAAAAGTAGAATGTTGGCAATAATTTTTTTATCATCCAAAAGCAAAAACTACTTACAAGTAGGCAACTTTGTAGATAATTTGGAAATATTTTATCTTTGTACTTTATGTATCTTATCTTTGCTTACGTCAAAAATATTCATGCAACAACAGCAGAAGTATATGTACTTGTAACTTGTGTTGAAAATAGTCGTGCTGGATGTATATAATACGCACAAATTAGAAATTATTGTAAATACATATAGGAAAACGTCTACAATGAAAAGGAAAATTACTTAGATGTAGGAATCAAAGTTGTCGAAAAGATAATACAAAAAAATAATATTACAAATTTGTAGCTTACATCATTGATTAATTAATATTATTATTCGTGCATTTGAAGTATTTTCGCCTAAAAATATAACATGAATGAGTGTCATATTATTGATTAAAATTTGCTGCATTGCACATATAGAAATACGATGAATCATAAACTATATTAATATTATGGCACTTGTTATAAGAATAATAGCGAGTCTTACATTTAGCCAATTACCCGACGTATAGTTTGACATCTACAAAGAAAGTTAAGTTAAAGCTGTTACCAAAATGTAAAGAAAAAAAAGTTGGAATGTATACGAGTATACGTGATGTGTGCAAGTGAAATGCATGCATGAGGCATCAATTCAATCACTTTTGGCTTTCCCTACCATTGTTCAAGCTCTGAGAGGGAGGGACGAAGAAGAATAAGATGAAGAGGATAAATGCTACAATTTTTGCTTACTTTCCAGTTCCATATTTTTTTATACCAAGTTCCATTCTCTCTCTCTCTCTCTCTCTCTCCAACTCGAACAAACAACTATAAAGCTTTAATTCAATCTTTATATCAAGCACTCAATTCTACTGATGGCTATGTATGATGCTGACGTAAAAAAATGGAGAAGTTGAAGTTGAGGAGTGGGTCTAATGGTAGAAAAGTAATATTCTACCCGTTCCTAATATTGAATCTCGATCCCAAACGTTTGTAAGAAACGACCAATAATATATTTTGCTCTGAAATAAAGTCGAACTTGTGTAGTATTATAAGTAAAGTAGGTATAGTTTCGCCTTTTCACTTTGTAAATCCAACTTTACTTCATTCGTTTTTTCCTACTATTTTCCAGTCAGGGCATTTTGTTTTTTTCTTCTATTTCTTCACTCTCTCTCTCTCCCACTTCTCAGCTCTCTCAAACAAACTGAACCAATCTCTTTTTGAGTTTCAGCTTTATTCGGCCACTGAAATCGATTTTATTCCCAAAGTCTTTTTTCTACGTCTTTCTGAAGAAAAAAAAGATAATGTTTCGGATATTACTTCGGATATTGGGAAAAGAGACATATTATAAAAAGTTTCATCTCTCTTCGTTTTTTTTTTCTTCTTTTCGCTCAACCAAGTGAAGTGGAGAGAAAAGAGGGCAGCTTTCGCTTGCTCATCTATTCTATACACTTGTTTCCCTCTCTTTCTCTCTCTCTCTCTGTTTCTGGCTGTCTCTTTTTTCTCATATGGATGTTATAATATATCAGCATTCACATTTTCCATCTATAAAATACTGTTTACAATACCAAGAAAAAAAATCGTCTACTAGAAATTCGTCGGTGTTACTAGGCTCAATTCGGAATGTATCCGCCATAATTCTTTTTCCAGAATTTTCTTCATTCCAGTTTTTTTCAGTCGTCTTATACTTTTTTCCACCTTTTCCCTTCAGAGTCTTTCATAACACTTTTATATCGAATCGAGCACAATAGTTATGAAAAATATGAAGAAAAAAAACCAAGGAGAATAGAAAAAAATAAGGGGAAAAAGGATGAGACTGGAGAAAATGGAAAAGTTGGAAAATATATATTAGTTATTTCATTATGGATTATACTCACAAAACTTGTCCTTCTCTTCTTCTTTTTTGCTCCAACATCCAACAGGGGAAAATATAAAGCTTGTCTTTATATCTGTGTCTATGTATGCATAATATGCCACACAAGTGAACCTTTTATATTTATAAAATGTATGTGTAACGTAATGTCATAAACGAGAGGAATGTCGCTCAAGCGTTCCCCTTCCTGTCATGTACTTTTTCTTTGATTGGTTTCTCTAATAAAATAAAAGAAGACAGGGCTGATCTACAAAAATGTCAAGATGACAAACTAAACTAAACACGGTTCTAAAATTATTATTATTATATTATTATTCTTCAACTAAAAATATATTACTACGGATTTTTTTATCGTAACATTTTTAATTGACTTTCGAATTGGCAGTATTGAAGCTCTGCTCTGTAAACAATCGGTTCATTTTTTAGTGATTATATGTTTACATGTGTAAATAGATTTTGTACAAATATGTCATTAGTCATTTGTAACAAAAAAAATTATATGTAGGGAGCTAAAAAATATGGTTATGGTTATGAGCCTAGTGAATGTTCCCCTCGTATTTTCAACACCCTTTTTTACCCCTTCTCTCCTTTTTGTACTTGAAATCGAGTGTAGCCACTTTGGTGGTATTTACGCTTCATATGCGGCTGTAAAAAGACACCACCTCTTTGAAAAAAAACACGGGATAAAAAAGTGAAATGTATGTTTCTAAATGTGGCCGATCACATTTCTATTTTGTAAACATCAAATCACTCGTGGGATTATGTACAGTCATCTTGATATACTTGGAAGTGCATTAAATAATAGCAAATAATCTATAAAAGTCATGGGCAAGTCATTCAACTTGCTCTTTTATGTGTGTTGTCTTGTTAGACGAATCCTTTGTAACAAGTTCTAAGAAATGAGCCTAAACATGACAATATCTGACAAGTACAAAGATATGTAACAACACACTCCTTACATACATGCAGACAAAAGCATTATGTAGCAAAACAAAAAAAGATTGTTTTTTAAACATACATGAACTGTCATCATGTGAAAGGAATGCACAACGCTTCATTATTATCATTACGTGTGGAATGTATGGAGAAGAGGGGATTTTTTTACCGCTTATTATAGCGCAGTCTCTTTCATTGAAAATTAGGCCTCTCAGTTTTTTACTCTACCGGAATAACAAATACGACAAAGAGAGCTTATTATTATGCGTGCGTACTCTCGCAACGCATACATAATATAATATTGTGATACCGAATACCTATCATTATCCATTATACTTCACCTTTATATTATTAAGTAGTGGAAGAACTTTTTGATTGTACGTTGTCTGTCTGTTCGTCCAACGACTGTATTATAACATGTTTTAATCTAACTTGTTTGTTGACAGATTTCAATGCAAAACAAATCACTAGGCCTTACAAGTAGCTCTAGTTTGTCTCAAAACTTAAGCATATCCTTCATATTTATTTTCATATAAGATTTATGATTTCAGATTCTTAAAAATAGTCGTTTTGCTAAATGATCGCGAAATTATGTTCTTACTGGTTCACAAATATGATTTCGATACTTTAGTACAAGCATTTTTAGATAATATAGTTTATGGTATTGTATTTTTTTGCAGACAGTAAAATTCATAATAATAAACAATAATAACAATAACTGGCAAACCATCCTCAAATCTCCCCAATTTCCCCTCTTGAAAACCAGCAGTAAAAAATGAAGTAATTGCACCAAAGCCCGTCCTGAAGAGCCCTGAACAAATTACCTTTTTTCTGGATAGATTTACTTTACTGATACCTTTCTGTCGCTTTTTTTACTCATTTTCTGGAAAAAAACGACCCTTCGTTTTTTATTAACAATGATAGGCGTATTCATAACCATTTATATACCATATTATATTATTTGATGCAACTAATATTCTATGGGTTGGCATATCTTTTTACCAATTTTACTTTTTTATAAACCATAAAAAACGTATTGACATGTTTCATCACAAACAAGCTGGCAGTTGTGTTGTGAGCGTGCCCATTGTCAAAATCCTTTGCGTTGATAAATCGTATTTTGATTGTTGATAATTGACTCGTTTTCATGTCTATTATGGATCGTGTGTGCTAAGGTCAGATATGTTTTTTTGGAAATGATTATTATTATAAAAAATGGCTTGTGTGTATATATTTTATCCGGATCTGGTTGCATTGTTCTGTCAAAAATTTTACTTTTTTAATTATCCTCAATTCCTCAATCATGGTTGAGTTCAAAGTTTATATGGCACGCTAAAATGAGTTTTTTACAAATTGTAAATTCATATTCTCATGAGATTTGCAAACGACCTTGCGGTTATTTTTATTATAGTAAATTACTATTACTATTACAACATGTGCAAAATTTAACAGAAAATTGGAAGCATCAGCTAATACAAAAAAATATTTATTTTTGTCGTATTTTTTCATGAAAAACTCATGTTACAAAACTATATTCATGGTGTATTTTATTATTTTGGAATCAATGTTCACAAATATTTTTAAATTAACACAGCCATCGCGCATCGCTGCAATTATATCTATGCGATCAGGATCAGCATTACAGGTAATAAGAAATCCCAGAGGTTCCAATAATATGATGAAATCAATTTTAAAGTCGACATATTTGTACTGTTTGGCAGTTTTGGTAACTACGCAAGTAACTAAAGTATCCTGTACTGTTGTGAAGAAACTATTTACCTTATCGAATGGATGAAAAAAGTCCAATTTCATATCATGGCTTGCGCAATCAAGAGGATATGAACACGTTAAAAATAATTTTCCAGACAGTTGGTGCACTCTCAAATATATATGCAGTTTTAATTAGTTGTGAAAATTTCTAAACGTTTTCTCCGAATTTGATGTACATGTACAATTAACTGCACAAAAATGAGTCAGCATTTTTCACACACAATAAAGCAGAAAAATGAAAATGTTTTCGCCTTTCTACACGTACAGCCCACTTCCCACCAAATAATGATGAATGATTAAGCAAAAAAATATAAGCCTACATACATATACCTAATACATATTATATAAGGATGTGTTTCTAACAGGACGAAACAAATAGGATAAAAATAATAACTTAAAAATGTGTTAACAAAATACACACCCACAGTAAACCGCTATCTATCTCTAAACGGAAATGAAATTGCTTACCGCTGGATTGGCTGGAGCCACCTGAAGACGAAGGGGAACATGTGCCGGGCTCATCTGATAAAGATCCCGTTTCTGTCATTTTTTGTGTTTAAGTGCTTGTGGCTTCTTGCAAACCACTCGACGATTCAATCGGCTTCCTATGATGATGGTGATTACTTGAAACGTACAAAAAACACTTTTCACTTTTTTTCCTTTTATTACAAACCCTCAAAACCTACTTTGTAATGTGTTTTATACTGACAGTTCTCCGAAAAAATCTAAAATGTCGACTCAGCAAAGCTTATTGTAAAAAACACTTTTCCTTAAAACCCGAAAACATGAATGAGAAATATGACATGAATAAAAAGTGTTTTCTTTTGATAAAAAAAATATTTTACAAAAATGCATCTATTTGTCAAAAAAAAATATATTGAAAAGGCTTTTTTTAAAGATTTGTTGTTATATTTCACAATATTATCTATAGCTCTTCTCTCCACGCACATACACACACGTTTACGCTCACCACCACACAACAAGGTAGTATTTAACTTTTTAGAGGTTGGATGTAAAGTAACAAGTTGTTGTTTCGTGCCTCCTTGTAATATTCGCGGAGAATATCTTCACGTCAGCCAGGAACACACGAAACGAAACCTGGTCTGCAAGATGATGATGATGCGGTTATAATAAGGAAGGGAATATTGGAGTGAGAGAAAATGTGTAAGAAAGAATGGGATTCTGAAAAAAGCAACAAAAAAAAGTGTGACATATGAACGCAGACTCTGCACGAGATTCCTGAAAAAAAGGCAGGATAGGAAGGACTTTTGGCCAGCACAGAGAATAAGGAAGCTGTTGTTTTGTTGGTTCTCTCACTCACTCACTCTTTCTCACACAAATTAGCTCTCTTTTAGATCAAAAGACATCTTTTACTACCGAACTGTTATGTTGTATATTTTGTATTATTGTGAGTGTGTAAGTACGGTCGTCTCATACTCATATGCAGGCTTTACAGCAGAGAGGGTTCACAAAAGTTGAAAAATAAGAGAAAAATATGAAAAACAGGAAAAAAGGGAAGTTCTAAGTCGAAATTATATATATACATGTACTATATATACCTCATCATGTGTGTATTGCACATAATAATATCAAGTGGTGGTGGTGATGGTGGTATATGGCACTACTACTCATCCTCCTCTGATATTTTGCTATAGGTTATTCTCTTATTATTATTTTATTTTTCTAGAGAAAAATGAAATGGGGAAGCTGCTGAAAAATATTCTTTGTCGCTTGTTGTTGACGAGAACATGGAGAGTTTCATTCTATTATTATTTTCACAATATGTATATGCATTGTAAAGTGAAGTGAAAACGTAGAGAGCAAATAACAGGAGAACAGAGTGATTTTTTTCTCTGTTCAAAACATCAGAACAAATAAACTTTGCCAATAGTGTAGATAAGGATTACGTTGTGTTTTAGTGTATANTATATGCATTGTAAAGTGAAGTGAAAACGTAGAGAGCAAATAACAGGAGAACAGAGTGATTTTTTTCTCTGTTCAAAACATCAGAACAAATAAACTTTGCCAATAGTGTAGATAAGGATTACGTTGTGTTTTAGTGTATACATTTTTTTGAAAACTGACAATATTAAGGAATTATGTCCATGTATTTAATTATGTTTGGCAAAGAGGATATTTTCAAACCATTATATGGAGGTTAATTTTTCAACTAATGTAATTACTAGATATTTAATTTAAATGGCTATCAAGTTTGAAAAAACTTATTGCAGGACATTATGAATTGACGGGCAGACTAATGCGAACATTTTAAAATGATGTGAGTTTTACGTAGAGTTCATAATAATAAGTAAAAGAACGGCAAGTTTGATGTGTAGGAGAAGAGAGAGAGAGAGAGAGAGAGAGAGATGAGATACGCACATAATTATTGTGATGGAGCTAATTCCTCCTCTATTTTCTAATACAAAAATTGTATTCCGTTTGGCTGTTGGTCTCTCTCTCTCTCTCTCTCTCTCTCTCTGAACATAATATTATCGACTTATGAAAAATAGTCCGGTTTCGGTGGTGTAAAGCTACAAGGGTTGCAATGTGGTTTAATGGAGAATATGGAACTGATTACTTGGGGAGTATAATAAGGATTTTCCATTGAAAAATACATGTAAATATAATATAAGGAGGCAGCGACTTTGATCTTCAACTTCCCCTACCATATCGTCATCCTTCCAGTTCGCTTTGCTCTCTAATATTCACTTTTTCTTTTACACAAAAATGCATTTCAGGATTTCAAACTAAAATTTGTGAATTTTCGAAATTCTAATCACCTTTGCAAGTTTGACTACATTTTAACTTTCTACATTCAAATAATTGAAAAATATGTGACATATTTCAAAAGTTTTACGCGGCTACATAAATTGAGGGAATTTTAATTTGACGAATAGGTCATAATAATTATTATTACTTTTCAGGATGTATTTACATATTATCAAATAGGAAAGGCAGGTACACATTTAAAAGATTAGTCAAATCAAAAGGAAAATTAGCTGCTTTTGTTTGCTTTCATTTTTTACCCCTTGCTCTGTCCTTGCCATATAAATGAAATCCGTTCAGGAAAATGCTATTAAATGGAGATAATATGGGAGTATAATACACTCACTATACACTATACAAAAAAAAAGAAAGTGGTAAAAAAAAGGTGGTGATGGAGCATGTATAATTTGTGTAGCTTTAAAAAATGGTAGGGTATGGTATAATAATAATAACATACATTCTCGGTGGGTTGAACCCTTTCATGACAGATAAAGTGATAAAAAAGCCATTCGTGTTAACACCACAAATAACACACCCTCCTCTTCATAAAAATCCAACCCTAAAAAGCTAAGATAAAGGATGAAAAAGTCAACAAATTTCCTCACCATTTTTTTTACTAGAATCTCCTAAATAAGCATTTTCATTGATTTCACATCCATAAAAAACTTCCCTTTTCTATTGAACCTTATTTTTCCCCTTTCGTCGTGTACAATTACCTCATTTTTGATAAACAAGTGCGCACTTTTTTTCTATACACGTCCATTATGTCATTATGCGGAAATCTATAAACAATTACAAAAATCACAAAAAACGATACGGATAGATTTCCAGGTAATTCGATCACAAAAGAAACTCTAGGAAATTTACACCATTATGCCTCTGTTTATGTTACCATTGTCTAAAAAGTGTATTATATAAAGTTCTATATTTTAACGACAACAACTTGTCATAGAACAGAATGTAGAACACTAAACGTGTGTTTCCTGATATTACCGCAGTACATAAATGTAGTAGTTTTGTACACACATTAGTTTTTCTTTTCTTTTTTTATTCAAATGCGAGTAATTTTATTAAACACTCTAAAAATTACAAAGATCCCAAAGAAAAGCTGAATTAGCATTGGCATTATCAATGAACAAAATATTTTGTAAGTAAAATTGCAATAATTATTTATGGCAATTATAGCACATTTGTGTTTATTATTGTGCGGCTACGATCATCATGACTATATATACATACATACATTTATGAGAGATTTAATTTTATGTTGATCGCTGCTTTAGTATTATCTTGGTTTATCTTGGAAGCAAATGGATTTACAATTGATCATACCGTTGACTCCTCGGCGCGATTCAGCTCTATGTTGGATCTTAAAAATCATTATTTGGAATTAAGTGGCAAAGGTGGTGGACACAAACCAATGTTCTCCAAACGGAACAAATGGTCGGGTTCAGGGTCACAATGGCGTGGCGTTTCGCAGAATCCTGAACAAAGGCTTCTAGAGAAGGGTTAGAGACTCATAAACACAATTTTTTAAACAGTAACTTTAAATGTCGATCTGTATATGATACTTTTCTGGTTTTTATTTGATGGGTTAGTTTTCAATATGCGAAGATTAAAGCACCAAGAAATTTTTCGAAATGCCTATGGTTCAAATGTGCAGTCAGATCATCCCAATAACATCCTAAATGGAAATTACGTACGTCATCTTATCAATAGATACGGAGGGAAGAAAGGGTTATCTCATTCGGGTCGTGGCAAAACCGTAATTGCACAAGATGTGCCTTTGCCCCCCGTTCAGTTTTGGAGCAAACGTGAAGTTAGTAACGCTAACAGTGGTAGAGGAACGGATGATTCCAAAGTCAAAAGTGGGAAATCAGAACAATATGCAGCTTTAGACCAAATTCTAGAAAGTTTGAAACCAGATTCTCGTTGTAAAGAAAATATAGGTTTTTGTGCGAAAATGCCCTTGAAAAGTTTGGAATGCATTTTGCATTGCCAGTTGAGCACACATGCACTTGCTAAGCCATCTACAAAATTTTTGTTCCGACTACTCAAAGTCTACTCAAGTTACCCCAGACTTCTGTGTCCAACATTCGGAAGAGTATACAACGAGATCCCTTCTATTCTCAGGAAACAAGAGAAAGAAAACTCCCTTTCGGGATTTTTGGAAAGTGTTGGGATAACTTCTGCAGCCCCTGTCAATGTTGATTTCATAAAAAATGCACCTTCTGCCTTGTTCAACAATTTGGTAAAGTTTGCTGAAGGAGAAGAATTTGAGTTGGTCCAACCAATTGTAAGCATGGCAGAGACGGCAGCGACACTGGAATTAGCAGAGAAAACCGTATTCCCTTCAATTTTTGGGAATCCAATGTGCAAACTAGCCCCTAAAGAAGGTTGGTATGCATCAATGATTGATGCAATGATGAAACGTCCCAGTTTGACGGATATATTTTTGAGGGGATATTGGATAGTGACGAGGGCACTGAGTGCAAACATGCCAAATCCAGTGGACAGCATGTTTGTTTCATTTGCTTTTTCGATTAAACTGCTGGCAGGGGTAGATTGTAGCATTATCGCTTACGCACAGCAAGGAAAACCATTCAAATGTCGACAGCCTCCACCTATTGATGCCATTTTGGATGAGTACTCTACTTCCGCAAAAGATATGGATGAGGAAAACCCGTACTCGTGGTTAGTATGTGGGGCACATCAAGTTCAAATTCCTGACTGGATCCAGAAAGCACAAGGACTCCAAAGTCGGAGTGGCTCTGATGATATTCGAGACGACAATTCAACCATACCAATAGGTTCAGAATATGATGATTTAGACCAATTTCCAAATCCAGATGAGATTTACTTTTAAAAACAATGTAACCCCAATCCATACACTTGCATGCCAACTAATCCTCTTCCTTCCCTGTACTGTAGTCCCTTGACTGTTTAAAACATAAAATTAAGCGCACGTGTATATCACATGTAAAACATGAACTAGTAAATTACATTTTGTCCAATATAATTATATTACAATTTCACTTTATTGACTATGATTAAAACGCTGATTTTATTTAAAGTTTATACAAAATTCAAAGCATCATTTATTCCCATATACATCAATAGTATAATATGCAACCGTCAAGTTTAAATGACATTTTTTTTGCACGTCGACATTCGCCAATACTTAAGTAAAGTAGGTATGTATTTAAGATTAAAAATCAAGGGATTGTAAATTTCTTTTTAAAATGTTTTGATATGCATCTTCTGATGTCGTTGCACCCTACTTTATTACAGGGTGACCCCGAATGATACCTCGATGATACTTACCTACCTACGTATGTAGAGATAGAGATGCAGTCAAACAAGCGTAAAAATTATACACTTTAATATTTCACATTTTGGTGAAAAAATTGTTTGAGCGCTGCTGGTGCATTGTGTGTTTAAACCCAAAAAAATAGGTTTCGCTTTCAAGGAGACAGGCGTTGGCGTCATCGTCATCAGCATCATTCTCGTTAAAGAATGCAAATATCATATAATAATGGGCAGGAATGAAGCGTAACAAAGTTCGTTTTTGATTGTGACATGCAAAAATTCGTGTTATATGTAAGTCTCCGTCAATGTAACGTACATATGGCTTTGGTTTCATAAACCCTCTCATTTTAAAATGAAAACAAAAATATTTTACGAAAGTATAAAGAATTTGCCAATAAAATGCTGAGTAAGCGCATCCATCGGAACAGATTCGAAAAGATACGCAGAGTCATAACTTGTCAATTAGGTATCACTGCCAAAAAATAATATTTCAATCAATTGCATTTTTGTATTCAAAAATTAGTTTACGACTGATACAAGAGTTAAATAACTTTTTAAATTTAAGTTTCCAGTATTTTTTTTAAACAATTTTACTTCCAGCAAAATGGCGTACAATAATACTTGGTTCAGGTTAATTGCGTTGCTTGTGATTTGTTGTGGTTGTTTCACAGAAGCGTCAAACAACTCCACTGCTGACAGTCCAGTAGAGATATCTGAAAGTTCTACCAGTTCATCTGCTGTTGTGTATCATCACTCCAATGGCCAGCCGAGTATTGCCAAGGGTAAAAAATTATTTTTATTTTTATTTTTAACGATAACTTTTATTTTGCTTACCATAAACATCAAGTTTGCATTTTTGGTTCTTCTTTAAAATGCTTATCTGGTCTTCAGAGGCAAACTATGAAGTCGGTCTACAAACCCAGGAATCTCGACCACAAGGAAGACGCCACAGCTACAGTTATGGAGGTACTCAGCGCCCTGTTTCCTACCACGAAACGTACAATTCTCCACCGTATCACTATGAATCCAACAATCCTCCGCAGAGTTACCATCGCGAATACCACAGTCCACCCTCTTCCTACAACGTCGACTACAACGAGCGTCCTCGTCAAAGCAGTTATCAGTCACCACCACAAAGGAGCCAGCACAGAAGCTCATACAACAACCAGGACTCCAATGAGCATCGCGATGGGGATCAACAAAGTTATGGAAGTGATAATGATGAACATGGAGGTGGATACGGTGGTGACAATGATAGTAACAACGATTACCACGGTGATGATGACTATGGACATTCTCCATCCGAAGGAGAAGGACAAAATGATTCTGGCAGATTTAATTTAGAATACTAATTTACAAAAATATAACGTACTTAAAAATTTCGATGCATAATTTTTTTTGAACATACCTATGCAAAAAAATTATTGTAATATTGTACTGTGTAGTAAATACAAAAAATATATTTTCAGTTTTAAAATTTTGAGAAAATTCAATCAACTGTGTTCTTTCTTTGTTGTCGAGTATCGATAATAACGCGCATATTATTATTTCAGCAAAAAAGTTTTCAAATGGTCCCGTATTGTGCAACACCAAACATTACGTAACTATTCAAGCATTAAATAAGTGCTGCACCAACATTTAACTGAAAACAGTTCAAACAACATTTCTAATAAAAATTGGGCCAAATATTTTCGGCGTTGTTGTTGTATACGACGATCATCATGTCAATCTTGTCTGGTTTACGTTACGCCAAATCAAGTAAAATCTCGTTTAACCATGTAAAAGATTCAACTTCAATGAAACTTTTATGTATAAATATTTTATACTTATTTCGATTCACAAGCATCTTCCCTTTTTTCCACCTGGCTTCCTTCGCACATGTAACAATAGCACATATAAAATTATATATTATGTTGCGTTTAAAACTGTGCAGATTAAATTCACCGTTATCATCATCTTATAAAATACGATAGAAGGAAGTGGTGTACATGATTCCATTGGCTTCGCACTGTGTGATCTGATCATTTTATGTCACTCATCATCATTATACTCAATAAACATTATGCCGTGAAACGTGCTACATATACCTATACCTATATATGTATATTATAATGTAGATTTAGGTTACACTCTATTACTGTTAACATTTTAATAATAAAAAATTGCACTCTTACTTTTCGACTAAACTAAGTACATACATATTTGCCTTTAATAATAATACGATTGCATGCTAATTTTTTAGTTTTTAAAATAGAGATATATGTATACTAAGGCCTTAAAAGTCATTTGAACTGACAAAAGTAAAGGAACGGAGATGATTTGATGCTACCTTTTGTAAACGCTACACCATAATCATTAATCATATATCATGATTATGATCCCCTCCTCACACTTTGTACACGACGACATTAATTTTATTGCCATAAACTACAACATTAGAGAAAAAGGTACACATTTTTATAATAGTACCGATTTTACTTGTACGCTTCTTGACGTTTTATTGACACAGTCGAATAATTTTTTGACACGGATAGCGAATTTCGAGAGGTAGATTTAATAAATAAAAAATCCTAGTTAAAATCAAAGACGAAGTTGGCCATCCGTTTCATTTGTTTTCTACTTGCTGTGTGTGAACCCCCGATCAACGGATGATCTTACGTTTAAACTCACATAATCATTTGGGAGCTCAAATGTAGACGTTCTACAAATTTTCACCCAGTTATAATCACGTCGATTTCGAAATCAAGTAATTGAAAAGGATTGAGTGCAATCAATGATTTCTGAATAAACGATTTCATTATACATCAAGCTTACATTCCCAAAAGGTCTAAATGAAGGGAACGGTGCGTGTGTAAAATATTTACTATAAAAAATAACCAAATTTAAAAAGGTTAACTACAAACATGGTGCCTACAGTATTTATACTGATTAGTACGCTACTCCTTGTGGGATTGAACAGTGTTTCCAGCGGGCAACAACAGCAACAACCAAATCAGGAGCGCAATCAACAAGAGGGTGACAAAGATATTAATAATGACAAAGATTTTGAGAATACGTTTAATAACGTTGAACGTAAGATTCAGTAGTAAAAGAGCACTTATTAACAGCTTAAATTTGCACACTAATAATGATAAGGTAGCATTTGATAATGAATTAACAAAATTAAAAAAATAGTGAAATTATAAAATTGGTTTTTAAATAGATTTGATAGCTGCATCAAGCCGGAACAGTGGTCGACGCTCTGGAAATAAGAAAAATTCAAGAAATTCTGATGATGAATATCATGTCGTATACGAATCCAAGCCGGAATCCTACTCCAACTCTTATCATCATTCAGACAAGATAAAAGAGGCACCCCACTCCCACACTTATGGAACCAATAGTAGAGGTAGCAGTGGTGGTGGACGGGGTGACAGGAGTGGATACGGTAGCAGTAACAGCAACAATAAGCGAAACAGTCAACGCGGACGAAACAAAGATGATTACAATGAAGACTATGACGATTATGGGGACAGTCCAAGACAACAATCAAAGCCCAAGTCAAAAGAAGTGAGAGACTACGACTATGACAATTTTGACGATACAAGACGAGATAGTGGCTTTGACCACAAAGAGGACTATGATAAGGCAACCAAAGACGACTATCATAAAACGGGAAAGTTGGAAGATGACTTTGACGATTTTGGACAAGAAGGAAAGGGTGGGTACAGAAGTGGAGGTGGACGGGGTAGTAGAAGGGGAGGTGGAAGGAATAGCCACTCCAATTCAAATGGGGAGACCAGCGACTCTGATTATGTGGATGATGTTGGCGAAGGATACTCATCTGCAGAACGTGGTGGTGGTGGTGGAAAGAAGCGATCCAGTAGAGAACGGGAAGATGATGATCCATTAGTAAAATATGAAAAACTAACAAGAAAAGCTTTACGAGAATATGGGCAAGTGGATGGAGGAGCCTTCCTTTCTTCAAATCGTCGAAAGTAATATCAAAATAATAACTAATTTACCAATTTTGAAGTATATGATTAAAACTGATGTGCTAAATGCTTGTATTATTTAACTTTTTTTATAAAAAATAATAGTTCCTGAGCTGTACATAGATAAGATGCCTTTTTCCCAAAATATGACCGAAAAAAACGAAATGAAGATGTCTGTAAGTTTGAGATGTACAAAATAAAACAGTATAGTAGAGTTGTGTCCAATTTATCAAACTTTACATATTTAATTTTTTTCAATGTTAAAGCCCATGTTTTCAATTTCACCATAATTATTACATAAAGTTGTACTATTTTTTTTAAAGAGTTAATAAATAAAATAAAAAGGAAAAAGTATTATATGAAATAAATATTGAATTGTTTCACTTAAAAGAAAACACGCTTTGGCAAAATTCCGTAAAATCGGATTAAATTTATAAAAAAAGACACAAAAGAAGCACACTAAAATCAAAACTCATCCGATGATGTTTTCCGATTTGTTATATCCACAAATTAATAGTAAGAATGGATGCCTGAATGGATGCCAGCAGTTGTGTAGTAAGCGGGAACAGCAGCATAAGCAATTCCTGCAGTACTTCCGAAACGACGAATTCCTGTATCAACGGAGCTCGCCCATGGAGCATGAAGACTTGGAGCCTGATAACCAGTACTGGTCAACAAACCTCCGTGGTATGCAACTCCGGCGTAGGCAACAGCGAGCATAGCGAAAAGAATAATGAACTGTAAAAAGCACAATAAAAGATAAGAACAAAATAATTTAAAAAACCGGATGATACAAGAAAAACCGGAAGTGGGTTTTTGCTTCTATAAAGTTTTGCGCTGTTCTAAAAATAAAACTTGGAAACTTACGGATTTCATTTTGAAGATTTTTCTACTTTCCGAGGAAGCAAAAAAAAAGATAATTTTTATGGAAGAGTTAAAAGAGATTAGAAGAAGTTCTCCAGACTAATTCTGAGAAGAGAATGATGAATGAATTTATTTTGGTCCGTGCTTTATATTTGTATTCTGAGGAAGACTCCGGAACTGCGTGTGCTTCAACCTAGGGCTCTATAATATAATGCAATACTAACAGGCTAGTTCATGACTTTTAGTCAAAAACAAAATAATATTAAACTGGCCACGCCACAACATTAATACAAGTGCTATGATGATGCATGGTTA
>JAHZNC010003926.1:0-13112 GCA_027744095.1 Zhuqinia jingwanae | reverse complement strand
TAAATACATCTTTGACATCCATTTTTTTCTTTTTTGGTAAATCAGCTGGGCTGAATCCTTGAATAGATGAGTCGTCAATATCTGCAATTAAATGGTTAAAATACAGTTTACACTTAAACCCATTTTGAGTTGAAATAGATATATTTGGTAATGTTGAAGTTTAAAGTCACCCAAATACCCATGCATGTAATTACCTTGAGGTGATACCATTCCGGGTGATGGGGCGGAAGAAAAGCTTTGTCGCGAGTCTTCGTCAATAATTTTCACCGCTGAATTAGAATTTGGAGGAATTGAATTTCCAATGGTCATCTGAAATCCAGTTCCGCCCTTATTAGTAGGACTAGGTGATGCCTCGGCAATAGGTAAAGGAGATGCAACAGAATTAGGAGATGATTGGTTAGAGGTTGGTTTATTCACTACTGGCACAAACGCGTTAAGTTGAATGGCTCCACTAAACGAAGTTGGTTGCACTGTTGGATGGCTTTGAGTTGCATTAGACTGACTGGTGTCTACTTTCTCAATCACTTCCTTTTCCTTTTCTTTATCCTTTTCCTTATCCTTTTCCTTATTATTGGATTTTGCGTGATTATGAGCTTCTTTGGTAGATTGATTATTAGCTAATGCTTGAAGCCTACTGGCGATAGGAATTTTTATAGGGTCTGCTTTCAAGCCGGTTATAAGCTGCGTTGCCGATGGCGGTGTACTTGAGTTAGTCACATCCAGGAGAGGTTTCTTATACAGGTCGAGAAGTCTGCTGGGGGTACCACCTGAGTTTGGGGTTATATTAGCATTACTAGATAGCATTCTTAGTTTTAGATCCTCTATTTCTTCTCGTTCACGCTGTCTGTCCTTGTTATCTGCTTCCAATTCTCGAGCTCTTTCAGACAAGCGCTTCTGAAGTTCCTTGCCCCTGTAACAGATATTAAATAAGTTTCAAGATCCTCCTTGACAATATATATATATATATAGCAAATATACTATCGCCACATTTATACATTGTCATACCTATAATACTTTGGATCATGCTTTTCATCGTCATAGTCCTCCAAAAATTGTTTTATCTTCTTGATTTCGCGTTGTCGCTCTTCCTCTTGCCGTCGCTCACGCTCTTCTTTCTTTTTATACTCTCTCGACTTCTGAGCTTCTCGAGCTTCCCATTCCCGTAAACGCTCTTCGTATGCTGTTTCTTTCTCCCGTGCTTTCCTTTCTAGTCGCTTCTGTTCGGCAGCCTCCTCCTCTTCTTCCCGTTCTCTGTATCGAGGTTTGGAGGGACCAGGTGCCCCAGGAGAACGTGGTATTCTGTAATGACACAAATGTCCGACCATATGAACAATAGGTAATAATAAATTGTTGTTAAGTTCACTATGATACACTTAAATTCTCATACCTTTCAATAGATCTTGATCTTGAACGTCTATCACGACTTCTTCGTCTAGGCCTTTCATTTTCACGTCTATCACGTTCACGTTCCCTTTCTCGTTCTCTTTCCCTCTCCCTTTCCTACACAAATTTTCAATGAATCAATATATTTCTATTCATTGAAAAATCTTTATGGAACGCTTCAATTACTTCATTTGCTGTATTTATTTACCCGTTCACGCCCTCGCCTGTCCCGTTCCTCGTCTCGTCTATTTCGATTTCTATCCCGATCACGATTATCAATGCCCCTGTCACGTCTAATGAATATTAAAATCGTTAAAACTTCCATACACATTGTTGTTAAAATAAATGCAAATGTGAGCATATCAAACTAACCTAGGTGAATCTCTTCTGTCGCGATTGTCCCTTTCTCTACTCATAGAGCGTTCAGGGGAAGTGATTTCTTCAGTTCCCTTTTCCTTCCGTCGCTCTCGTTCCTTTTCCCGTTCGCGCTCTCGCTCCCTACGTTCACGTCCCAGTCGCTTTCGTTCCTCTTCCTTCTGTTTCTCTTGCTACATAAAAATACAATTGTTAATTAGTTTGATGTGACGTACTTTTTAATCTAGATTAGAAATGTCTTATTATCATCAAAGAAATTATGGCTGCAATTTGCAGCCATCCAAATTTTAGTTTCTTTTATTTATCAATACCCATAATTATTCAATTACAAATAACGACATCAACATTTTATGAATATTTTCAGTTGGGACAGCGAGCTTTAAATATTAGATCAATATGACGTAGCTTATGTACGCATTGAATGCTCAACTGTTCAACGCTGATTTTCAAATTGTATTGTATAGCATTGATACTTTTACATATGACAAAAATAATTAGATTACTTTATCATTCCCTGTTTAACTGAGTTTAGTAATATATATGTTATTGCATCCTAGTTGAAACAAAATGACCGATTACCATGCCTTGGCCATGGACGTGAAAGACCCGAGGAAGTAATCAGGAACTTGTCTATCCTTTTATTGGGCGACGCGCCCATGGAATTTTCTGCTAAACACCACATGAAAGATTCCACTCCTTTCGACAGTCTATACTTATTTTACTTTAAAGGAAATCAAACAGGTGATGCAGTACAGGCAAAAGCATGGCGCTAGCCAGCTAAAAGCTAAATTTATAAACTTAAAAATTTACTACGCCTTTTAGAGCTTATTTATACTTGTTACAAAATAAAATCCTTCCGCATTATCGCTAAGATTGATTAAGATTAAAATTATTACGTATCGTCGTGTCGTGGAAAAGAAATGTTTATATATCAACTGCGATGCTTTTAGTTTTAACACTTTCACAACACAGACTTTTACAACTTGCACAAAGACAAAAAACCGTAATAAATACCAGTCCACTGGCTTTATGTCATTGAGTTTCACATGCTTGAATAACTTGTAAATCATCTCCACTAGCATGGAAAACAATTAAATAATTTTCTGAATCACAATTAAAATTCGAAAAGCAAACTAAGCAATGCAATGCAATATAGAGCATTTAAAGCGGAAGAATACTTACCAAACCACCTGGAAAGCAGGAACAGACACGTTGGAAGAGAGAATTGAACCAAAAGTGTCTTTACAATTTATTTCTTAATGTAGGGTCTGTTAGAGTAATGATAATGTTTCTCAAATTGATTTACGATAAAACTCCCAAGAGAACTCTTGTAAGCTGTTCATCACCAGCACACAGAGCATTGGAGATGAATCTCGCAACTTATTACAAAATTAACTACATGAAATGTAACTTCGTGTAATGAAAGTCATTTACTCACCACCCTTCCTCTCCGAAACCAAAGGACCATTTCTCTTAGCGCATAAATGGGTGAGAATAGAGTATATGGCAGAAGGAAGGATGTCAGTCTGTGATCGAGTGGCCTATTTAGGGAGCACCGAATAATTATAATCGACTTGTTTCCCACTCCATTACAAATATTTTACATACGGGTTTGCATATGAGAAATATGTATCTAAGTCTGGGGCTTTTATGCAATAAACATTTGTTCATGAAGGCAGTCATTTCACTATGAAGGATGAGAGTCAAAACACAATGTTGGGAGGAGTTTTAAACAATACCTTCATATGTTCTCTGAAATTTGAGATCTCTCGAGTAATAATTTCCCGTTTTCCCTCTTCCAATGCCAAATCTTCGGGTAAATCCTGCTTGAACGTAAACAAAAGTGCAAATATATATTTTTTGTTTCGAGGTACGATGAAAAATGAGCGACGATTACGTCTTTAATAGAAGAAAAAAAACTTACCGCCTCTTGTGCATCTCCAGTATTCTCCAAACTACTAAGCTTCAATAAATGCAGTTTTTCTTGAATTTGTTGTTTGTTGGCTGTAGATTCGTAAAAGAAATAACATTTACATTACTATAATATACAATCTAATAATTTTAATAATTCTAATAATAATATCATGAAGTAATCCAACGAGTAAATACTACTAATTATCTGAATTAATTTTTGCGAACCTTGATTTTTACCCCTTCCGGAACCTGATTTTGTTTTCTCGCTCCCTGGAGGTACGTAAGATTCTAGCTCATTTTTGAATTCTCTAAAAATTATTCCAATGCGAGTTCTCGATCTATCATCAGCCTCTACCATATCATCGTCCATGTAATCCTCTTCCTTTTCATCAGTTACTTCTTCAGACTTTTCTATTTCTTTGCTCTCGCCTGGAACATCACTGTTTCCATTTTCTTCTGAGTCGGTTCCGTTGGATCCTTGCTCACTTTTCCTCTTCTTTCTTTCAGCTAAAATAAATTAAATCAGAATTTAAGTGCGAGTGACTAATCAGAATCAAATTGACCGCTAGGCTGGCATTGATAATTTGCCCATCACGAACCTTTAAACTCTTCCAAAACAGAACTTGAGGAATAGGTTGTGGATGGTCAGGAGCTTTATCAAAATTGTGTGACATGGGTGGTTTGCTTATCGAATGTCCTGGAACACCAGGCGGCCTCATCATCGGCGGTGGCACTCCAGGCCTGTGCATATGACCTCCGAAAAATGGAGGCATCCCTGGGGGTTGACCGGCACCTGGAGGTGGTCCGCTCATCATTGAGGGAGGAATTGGCATGCCAGGAGGCATTCCTTTACAAAATAAAAATCATAAATTAAAAACGACTGTCGCAAGGCAAAATGTTTTTTTCTGGTGAAAATACTGCATGCGAGCTTACCCGGTGGAACGTTCATAAATAGTGGAGGCATTCCTGGAGGAACTTGGAGGGGGGGCCTTGGAGGAAACGACATTTCTACTGTATTTTACTGTATTCAATACACATACAGTTGAGAAACAAATACTGTAGTAGTAAATTAAATACGTGAACTACAGGCAAATTACAGTCTTGTCATGTGCAAATGAGAGCTTATTTTCACATAATATTTTCATTCAATCAATCGATCACTTATCCAAAACCTGAACGACACTACAATGTATATATATATACTGTACACTGTGACAGTGTATTTGGTTTAAAACGGCTGTACAAGATACTACTGATTCAAACTTTAAACTGTTTCATTTACTATTCAACGTATCACTATTGCACTACTCTGTCTATATAATAAATATGAAAAGTAAAACAACGCTATAATAAAGTATTCCTATTGAATAAAATTAATAAATTCTTTCAAAACCTTCTCGTTTTATTTGTTATCCTAAAGTCTAAAGTTACAATAAACATGCATTGAAGCTCTATATCTTCAATCCCTAAATTCAGATTTGCTTACAGTCTTAGCAATTAAAGCTGCTAAATTAAATTACAATTTAGTATTATTTAGTCAGCTGACCAAAAGCCGACAATTATTTGCTTGTAATAATTAAATTTAAGAATGCCATTTCTGTTTCTGTTTACGTTAATAAATCCCGAAAGAAGGAGAGTTCCCTGGATAAACAAAAAGCCAAGTTTACAATATTCAGAAATTCCGGCTTTGTTCGGGGAATTCGCGTGGTGCCCCGCATTTCACTGGGTTAGCTTGTAGACATGAATGGAAAAAGAAGAGAACAATGACAAATTATCGTACCGTTGCGTTGCTTGAACGTGTGTGCGTGCGTGTAATACTAAGTGAAGCGTAAAAAATCACCTGCACTATAAATCTACAAAAATGAGATTTGATTTCCTTTTGGGTTTGGTATTATCTATTTTCCTTCAGGAGGTTTTAACTATCCTTAAACTTTGAACATTGTTATGAAATATTTATTGTTAAAAGAAAACATTGGACAAACTTTTGTGTGTAGAATATGACTCTTATTTATTTAGTTGTTTTGTGTATAATTTACTTGATGCCTTATTTATTATGTTTATTTATGTTTTACCTTTATATATAACCAACCATGATGATGACTGATTACCAAAACCTTATCCCCACTCACATCACATCTCACACCCAATAAGTTGTTTTTCTCCTGTACTATTTATGTTTTACCTTTATATATAACCAACCATGATGATGACTGATTACCAAAACCTTATCCCCACTCACATCACATCTCACACCCAATAAGTTGTTTTTATCCCGTACTTCATGATGGTAGAACCATGATGTTATGTGAGGTAATTTGGGTGAACATGCATCAGTTTAAATGTCTCTAAATATTCTTGTGTTTTTGTACAATCCATAATCTATTTATTTGAGGTCGGGGTGAAGGTGATTTAGACCAGGGCTGGCTTTTAGATTCACCTTATTGTATACCGGATACGGATCAGATAAAAGGATGATTAAGTGCATTTTTACTCTGCACAATTTGCACAAAAATTTGCACAAAACTGTATTTTCACTTCATTGCCGGAGGACCAGAACGTGCAATCCCTGGGGCTATTACAATTTCTTCGTCATTATTATTTTTTTATTTTATGTATGTACATATGTGTACCTGAATCGAATATTATACGCTTGCTAAATGTCTGCTGCCAAGTGAAGGACAAAATACCATTTGCATTACTAAGTCTAAAGAAGTCCCAAGCAGATTTACTGGCAGTTCATGGAATGTGTCAGGAAAGGAATCCGAGCCGACTTAAATAAAAATTATTACATGAGATAACTAACACAATACATGTGAGCAGTGAACGGTGCCAAGTTGTACGATATGATCTTGCAGGTAGGGCCGATAATACCGGCTAGGCTGCTGCTGGCCACACGGGTTACACACATACAAACACGGCTGCTACCCACACAAATGTCAGTAGACATATTGTTCAGTAATAGTTTTTTTATTACGATTCTTAATTCTTATACTGCTAATGTGCTAATGTCCTGTATAGTTCTCCTCTTGCGTCTTCTTGAGTGAGCGAGATGGGAAATTTGGTTACTTGTATTGCCTTTAGTAGTCTGTGAAGTTATTGATCTGTAATATATGCTGTTGTATGTATGTATATATGAATCATAAAAATATGCTTACCTATTATGTAGGCTATTCCTATTAATAAAAAAAATGAAGAACCGAGTATTTTGCGGTATTGCAATATGAGATGTAGGCAAGTTTGCATGCAGTCTTTCCTATTTGAATTCAAGTCAAATTTATAACGCATTTTCACCTGCATTTCATTTCAGCCGCACACAGTTGACGCTGCAGCAGCGATGCAAGTACAAGCAGAGTACAAGATGCAGTTTTTTTTATCACTTGGCTCTCTCTCTCTCTACCTTTGCGCTTTGCGAGTGATGTGATGAAGATGTGTGTGACTATACCATCATCATGTTAAAAAGATGATACTCAGGAACAGGGAGTAAAAGACGTTTTAAAGAATGATTCAGTTCCCAACTCAAAGATGCAATATGCAATATATATAGTTTGTGCATTATGTGCAAGCGGTACATCATCATGAGCATGCGATGCAAATACTAATCATTTAAAACACAGCGCAGCGTAGCCGATTAACAACAAACTCACTTGACTGACTGCATACCAGAGTTGCTTGTTGTCAAAATTCTTCAAGTTAACTATCAACTCTCTACAAAGGACTACATGTTTTTTTTTCTCTCTCGTTATCATCATAAAACTGGACGATGGTGATTTTATTGTGGTTGTATTTTTCGTATATATTATTATAAATACATCTTCGTGATGAAAACAGGTTGGGTGAAGAAGAATGAAGATTTCATAAAACACACCGGAAACAATACGCTGTTGTGAGAAGGATTTTAGTGATTTCCTTGTGGTACCTTTCGTTCGTCAGTATTCCATTTTCTTTTTGCTTAAATGCACTACAGTTTGTATATTTTCATTTTTTTATCAAAATGCCATCGGAGAAATCAGCTTCCGGACAATATTGAATTTATTGAGTCGTGTGTGACGTTAAAAGTGATTAATTATTTGGCCGTCGTAGCATCGTGAGCCTCGTTTCGTCAAGAATCTGATTTTGAAGCCCAAACATCACAACTGTTATACAAATAAAAACTTTACATAGCATGCAACATCTCTGCACTCTCTGCAGGTGCAAAGTAGACATGCTGCTTCCCCACAAATTATAATATGCACATATATATATAATTCTGACAGTGAATAGTGAATACTGAATACATACAAGTAATAAGTAAAGATGAAAAATATTTTCAGGAAGCAACTTGAAAGTACTAGATGATATGTAGACTACTATTGACTACGGTGGTATGTGTGATATGTCCTTGTCTCACGTTAATCTGCGACATAGAATCTATGTAAGAAATCGATTTAACACAATCTCCCATCCCCTACTTTCTCCAATGACACCGTTTTGGGGATACGCATAAAATCATCCGCACCACCTTTGCGAGACGAGAAGGTATATTTGGTACCATAATTAATTGAATATTAAATATTGTATGAATATGAATATTTTACGTAATTATGAAGCGTAGATAAATATTCTTCAATTTATTTTGTGTTTCCAGTAAAATCCCATGCATTAATGAGTGGTGGTGAGTGTGATATACATACTGCATTTCAGTTTACCCCATCCTCGTGAAAAACTGTTTTAACAAATATTTCTTCATGGAATTTCACCAAATTAATCTATTTTAAAGGTTTATTTGTTAAATTGCCTATAGAAAGTCGATCCAATGGAAGACCGCAATAAAGGTGATAAAGAAAAGGAGATACTCAAAAAACTTCGAGTTCGTCAAAAGTTGGTTGTAGTGGGTGGTAAGTCATGATCAAGTCATTATAATCATGTATGATTTTCCCTTTTTCCGGCTAGCACTATTCTATTTCTATTCTAAAAGCATGTCGTATAAATGTATCATGTATGCATATATATCCTTGACTTTAAAACTACATGCATCAGTAAACATGCCTATACATACATAAAACGCATAAAACTAACGGTGAACGAAACACAATATAATACACTTAAAGTAATCAAACACTATTACAAGCATACTTAAGCCTATCTAAAATACATAATATGTTGTACCCATATTTGGCACATGCCTCAAGAAACCCTTGTTGTTGTCTTCTTATAATGTGAGCATGAAAATTAACGCACATATAATTTTCTATGAAACATTTGAATAGACGGTTGTGTGGGAAAAACATCCCTCCTACATACCTTTTGTGAGCGTCGCTTCCAAGAACATCACGAGCCCACAGTTTTCGAAAATTATATTTCAAATGTGATCGTCAACAAGAAGGAGGTATAATATATGTGTATATGTGTATATGTGTATAGGTGCAAGCTCAGTTTGCGAGATGATGTGCGGTACAGCTTATGAAAACGTCATTTCTCTTAACTCCTTTAACTAGATTGAGTTTAGCCTTTGGGACACTGCAGGTCAGGAAGATCTTGATCGCTTAAGGCCTTTGTGTTACTCAGATGCGGATGTAGTTCTCATATGCTTTTCACTTGTTGACACAACTTCCTTCCTAAATGTGGCTAATAAGTGGAAACCAGAAATACGCCATTATTGTCCTACCATACCTATCATCCTCGTAGGAACAAAGAAGGATCTCAGAAAGGATGAGAGAAGTCGAGAATTTTTACTCAAGTACGGTCAAGGCGCAATTCGTACGGATGAAGGGAAAGCAATGGCTACGAGAATATCTGCGGATACATTTTGTGAATGCTCATCAAAAAATTTGGAGGGGATTGACGAAGTATTTCATGCAGCAGCAACGGCTGCGCTAAAGCCCAAAAAACGTAGTGCTTCATTTTCATCTTTTTGTCATCTTCAGTGATATACCGTTGAGTCAACTTATTTTTCTGTCATTATGTTTTTAATGCATGGATCATGAATAATTTACACAACTTAAATAGTGATAGTTTCCGGTGCTATTATTCAATCTAATCTAATCTAGTATCTAATGTCATGATGATATGTATGTATGTCAAATAACATAACGTACATATTATTCTCAATGTGAAAAACCAACTGATTGTTCTAGTCAAATTTTTGTCGATAAGCATGAATGATCTATATACGTTGCATTGTCTTTCGTTCTATCAACTTAATAAAAAAGAGTTTTAATTTAGTTACTTAAAGTGAATGGCGTATGATATTTTATTATCATAAAATCATAAAATTGTGTACATTACTGAACATATTAAAAGGACATGACAATGAACATGTAACTTAAAATTAATATATTATATCATCTAAAATCCTCAGAGGATCAGAAATGTAACACACATATGTTGTATGTCAACAAATCTAAACATGCTTTTGCAATGTTTATACTCTGGGTGTCTTCGCATCCGGCTCTCTGTAGAAAGAAAGTTATTTGCATAAATATAGTTACAAATACATATGTGCGAGCGTATTTTGTTATTGTGTATAATAATTATTAGTGCGAGCATTGAACTAAACTTACCCTGTACCCCCACCAGCTGCCTTTCTCTTGGCCAATATAGCTTGAATTTGCTGCCACTGACGATCAAGTTGTTGCTTCTCGTTTTTCTCGCTCTTCTGTCCCTTTCTGGTTTTTCGTCCGTCGCCCATTTTAACTCCAAATTGAAATGCAGCCTTTGGAAGGGCTTCCTTGTTACTCATGTATTCAGAATACTCTTCCATTGTATCGAAATCCCAGCGTCCAACTGTTCCTTTTTTCTTGCCCTATTAGAATTCAATTACATCAATTAGAGGTCACACGACACCATATATCTTTCAGAGGTTTGTATGAAGAAAAAAAATCTCAAAAATCGTACGGGGTCCATTTTAGAATAATCAGTTTCTTCATCCGAATCATCAATTGCGTCATGCATTTCATCAAAACCCGGATAACATTCAGCGTAGCCTTCCGGTTGCTCATTAATTTTTGAAAGTAACTTCTGAGTACGCGATAACGGTTTGTCATCGCCTTTCTTCAAAATGGAACCAAAAGTTTGATCCCCACCATTGACTGTTTCATCATTCCACGCTTCTCTGTCCCTCTTACGTGGCTCCAAATGTTCTTCGCCTGCTGCTCTTTGTTCAAGAACCACACGATCATCTTCATCGGCAGGTTTTTCAAAGTACGGCTGCCGTTTCGAAGAACGATCTTTTGAGTCAGAGGATTTACTCCTAAAAATATGACACAATTTATTATTATTTTTGATCCACCTAAACGTTATTCGTTATTATTATGGTACACAAATTACTTTGATTTTGTCAAGTTTGGAACGTAATCTCCAATTTCTCCGTAAATATTTTCCTCTGTATCATGTTTCCTCGTCTCCTACAAGAGACCATTTATTTAATTTTTAAAAAACTTCTATATATTCTGTAATAACAATTGTTAAAGATTCCTCGCCCTTTGCATAATGGACAAATAGTTTGAGAGGCAAAAAAGTTACCCTTTCTTCATATTTAGTGGCTCCTTTCAAATCCTTATTCTTTTTCAACTTCTTTGAAGATTTGGATCCTTGTCTGAGATAAGATAAAATTTGGGCCAATTTGTTGATAACGATGTCATTTGTTGTTAATGTTGCTTGACCCTTTAAACGAAGTATGAGAATATTCAATGCAAAAAAGTCTTATTAAAAATACATGTCACCTTTGTGTTGTGTCAGGAAAATACCCAACAACGTACTCTTACCTCGCTTAATGGTACATCAGCTTTACTTCTTATTACAGTGGTTGGAATATCACATTCAGCATATTCCTCTTCCAAATCAAATACGAAAGCCATTCTTCCAGGGGCAAACAATTCATTTCGTTCAGGTATGCTTGTTTGAAACAACGTCCTGTATATATTCTTGGCCAGTTTGGTGCGAAATCCAGAATCTGGCTCGGGTGCACTTGTGGGAGGTTTTTTCGATAAAGGAGCAGCTTCTACAGGAGCTTTATTATTAGGTTCTGTTTTGACTTCTTCATCTATTTCCTCCTCTCCATCTAGATCTCCTTTTATATCGATTTCACTTCGAACCTATGCAAAAAAAGATAGATATATAATTAAGTATATTTCTCAGATTCATGGTGTTAATTTTGGAGTTTAAGTCACACCTTTTGCAGCAATGCGTAATCCAATCCTTTCACCAAATGAGTATGTTCCATGTCACCTCCCAAGAATTTGGATTCCTGGATAAGTTGTTTTCTCCTCTCCGCGGCATCAACATTTCTATTGAAATTAAATATAAAATGAAATAACGGAAATGAATTCTTTTTAAATATAACGGGAGAAACAATAAATTTTACTGCTTCACAATGTCAATAATATACGTCGTACCCACGAAAATCCGGAGCAACAGCTCGGTATGCACCTTGATTCGTTATCAATTCTTCTCTTTGCCCTTGCCCTTCAGGATTATTACCGTCCCTCCGCTCCCTTGCCCTATCTCTGTATTTTTTAGCCAATTCTGCAAGTGTCTCTTCTTCTTCGCTCTGTTCAACAAATTTTTTTTTACTAAATCAACCAACTCATGAGTTAAAATATACAATAATGAATAGTATATATTAAAATTAAGAAGACACAGACAAGACACTACAAAACTACCTTCGTCTTTTGGTAAAAATGTTTTTTCTTTTGTCGCTTGTCATCTGCACGGGCTTTGTCTTGTTTTCGAACACTACCTGGAGTAGAATTCGCAGGTGTTGCAGGAGCAATAAAAGTATCCGCCTCTGATTTTGGTTTTGTAGAGCTACCTGAATCTGATGAACCTCCGGAATGACGAGGTGTCATGAACAGCTTCCGAAAGTCATCGTTGGTTAACCTTCTGTGATTTATAAAGAAAGGAGTATTGTTATTTTTAAGGAATATGTAGGTATGTTTATATGATTTTGTCTGAAAAAATTTGTTTATGTAATACACAAAAAAGTCTTTACCTTTCGCTCTCCGAATAACTCATTTTTATATTAAATCTTAATAATGAGACTTCACACTTTACACGTCTTTGCACAAAGTGTACTAACGGTTAAATTATTATAAAACCGTATTTTCTTCCCTTTTCACCTCTTGCTAGAAAAAACTATTAAAAGATCCTACCAATCGTGTATGCGTTTAATACAAAAGTAATAGTAAACTTTAAACATGCTTCATCAACAGCTGATTAGCCACGGATTTCAATACGCACGCACTTACACACTAAAAGAAAGAGGTGCACTGACTACTGTGACTACCGACACCATATACCATACAATACAATACAGTTAATGAACTTTTCGCTTAAACAGAACAAACTAATTTAAACTTTAAACTAAATTATTCACCTGTCGTGACGGTCGTGATCTACTTATTTTTTTTCATTATAGAAATTATTTTGGTAATCTCGAATGTTTGCTGCTTATATGTTGTGGG
>JAHZNC010003925.1:0-14235 GCA_027744095.1 Zhuqinia jingwanae | reverse complement strand
CGGGAAACGTCGCATGTGGCAAACGTCGGGGTGCCCGCTTCACTACCACCACCACCGCCGCCGCAATGGGTTTTATTATATTAAGATGACGTCATAAATAAGTAGCCGCAAATAAGAAATAAGAAATTTTCTGCCACGAAAACTACATACATGCATATGAAAACATCACACGCACGCACATGCACCCACCTCGGGATTGGGATCTAGTTTCAAACCCACCACATCTTAGTTTATTTCCGGTGCCCGGATGACGTAGATTCCAATACCGGAAACAAAATTCGTTTTAATTTTTCAGATAATCCGTTATCCGATCCTCCGAATGCCCGTATGTCGTATAATATGCATTACGTTCGTCCGTGTGACATTTGAACATGCGGACAAATGGCACGGTGTAGGACGACAGACCTACAGAGTGATTCTATAAAGCCCTTTAGACTCGTTCGGCTACTTAAAAACGTACGTATTACATACTATGTATTACATAATATAAAACTACCTACTGTCATAATGTCGTACTTTTTTAACATGTAGGGGATATAGGATATAGTCCAAGAAATTCAACGTGTTATGTTGTGGTGGTGGTGGTATATATGGTGGCCCAGAGAGAATATTTCCCGTCTTAGGACAACTTTTTGTTGTTGAAGTGGTGTGTGTTTATATATATTTGCGTGTATGTGTGTGTGTCTTTTTGTAAATTTTCTACTCTATTTATGAAATTAACATATTAAATTTGTCGTTGTAATTTGTGATCATGATTATTCATCAAGAAAAATAATTTAAAAAACAATACTACAAAACAGCTATATTTTTTTGACTAGTTACCTTTGAAATCAGAAATATTTAAAACAAAAATCTTTGGAAAAAGTGTATGTATTAATAAGAGTGTCAATAAAAATCAAGACTTTGTAAATACAATATTTATATTTTTAATTAAAGCTAGTAAGTAATAAGAAGGGGTGGAAAGGGACAAACAAGTTAAAAGGTTGAACATATAGAGAGGGGACTTTCAATATCACCATGTTTGGCAGCACTGGTTTTGGAACTACTCCCTCTACGTTTGGTAAGTTGATGTTTGAACAATAGGAACTTTAAAAGTTTGCTAATTTTTTACTATTTATTTATGTGAGATTAATTGGTGTGATGGTAATGCTTAAAGGGGCTGCGGGATTTGGTGCTGCCACCAGTACTGGAGGCAGTGTCTTTGGACAGCCTGCTCAACAGCAACCAACCACTAGCTTGTTTGGTGGTGGAGGCACTGCGTTTGGAACTCAACAAACTACGTTACCTGCTTTTGGCGCTGGTTCTGCTGCTGCTGCTTCTGGGGCGTTTGGGGTGCAGCCCAACACGTCCAGTGTTTTTGGTCAGCAACCTCGTCCAACTACTGGGATTTTTAGCAGCACTGCTAACACAATGAGTCCCTTCTCAGCTCAGAGTAAGAGGAGGATTAATGTTATGTCGAATGTTGTTAATGACCAATTTTAAATGAGTTCATTTGTCAATAACGACAGAATATCAGTCATGTCGACATTTATTTGCAAATTAAGCAAGCGTCTCTTTTTGTTTTAAATAGCTCAAGTTGCTGGAACATCTATCCCTTTCAATGCTATCACTGGAACTGACACCATGATGAAAAATGGAGCCGCCTCTCAGATCAACACCCGCCATCAATGCATCACTTGCATGAAGGAGTACGAAAATAAGTCGTTGGAGGAGCTCCGAATGGAAGACTACCAAATGAATCGCAAAGGGCCGACAAACAGCATGTTCGGAGCGGCACCTGGTTCAGCACCACAAGCTCAACCTGGCGCTGGTCTCTTTTCTGGCATTGGAGGTGCAGCAGGTACAGCAGCTCCAGGAACTAGTACATTCGGACAAACTTCTGCTTTTGGACAGACAACTGCTGCATCAGGAGGGGGTTTGTTCAGTTCTCTGAATCAACCCAAGCCAGGGGGATTTTTTGGCAATACCGCTACTCCCACCTCTACAGGGTTTGGTGGTGGAACCACCCTTGGGTTTTCGTTTAATAATAATCCCACAAGTCAGCCGCAGACCAGTATTTTTGGCCAAAACAATAATCCTGCTACTTCCAACACTGGCTTGGGTACCAATTCTGCATTCTCATTTTCGGCACAGCCTCAGCAGCAACAGCAACAAGGACTCAGTTTGTTTGGTCAGAAGCCGTTGGCAACGCCAGCATCTAGTGCACAAACTTTTGGTGGTGGATTTGGTAATACTGCAACAAACACAGCTTTAAACAAGCCATTGTTTGGAGCTGCCACCGGAACAACTTTTGGAACGGGCTCTGCTGCCCCCACCTTCGGATCAGCCACAAGCAGTCTTTTCTCGACAAATACCCAACAGCAACAACAACAGAAACCGTTCACTTTTACAACTCCATTTAGTTCCACTTTGTCTACCAGTCAGCCAGCTTTCGGTAAGCTCTAATGACAAGTTGTCATGTTTTTGCCTATTATACACGTATTACATTATCCCCTGGTCTTTGATATAAAACGATAAATTATTGATTATTTGTGAATAGGAGGTACCAGTAGCACATCCACCTTTAGCTTTTCCAATCCAGTTTCCACTCCCAGTGTTAATTTCGGAGCTGGAACATCACAAGCTTTTGGAAATACTACAGGAGCAGCAGGAACCACATCATCGTTTGGTGCTCCACTCTCATTTTCGCTGGGTGGTAACACTCAACAACAACAACATACTGGGACAACGGGATCTGCTTTTGGCACTGGCTTTTTCTCTGGTGGCGCCGGTAACACTGCCACTGGGGGAACTGGAACTGGCATGTCCTTGTTTGGTTCAGGCGGCACTACAGGTACCTTAGGCACTAGCTTTGGCGCTGGTGGGGGTCTCAGTCTACAACCCCAACAACAAATGCAGTTGCAGCAGCAACAACAACAGATTGCCCAAGGAGCCATTACATTTGCAACCACGCCATTTAAGGATAATCAGTTGTTTTACAATTTGATCGTAAGTAAAAACACATATTATGATGTACAATTTATTTGTGTTCAGTGATGTTCAGAAACTGCCGATCGCAAGGAGGATCACTTCTTTACTGCAGCTTACCACCATATGTATACCGTTGGTTTGGCCTATATTAGCTATTATTATTATTACGCGACTCATAAATGTGCATGAACTCAAATATGTACACTATTTAAAAAAAACGCATGTCTAATACCTTATCTAGGCTCAAAACAATGATGTATCCATATGGAAAAAAATCAACTGTCGGTCGTTTATGTAATGGGAAAATACCTTCTAGTTAGTAATATAAGTTCTTAATAGCATATTTTGTCATTTAATTACAGTCAAACAGGAAGCTAGAAGAAATGACAAAGCCCACCAATCAAGCAGCTCAAAGGCAGTTTCGTGAGGCTTCTCGTCGTAGAACCAGCACGAGTGCAGGGCCATCATCCTTGTCATCGTTCAATATTAGCATGAGTCCCGCTGTTAAAAGCTTGACTTTTGCATCTAGTACAAAAAATAGCAGCATCTCAAAGGTAAGCTGGTCGTACTCACGTTATTAAATAACGTTCTACATTCAAATTCCAACCTGTATCTCTAATCTAACCAGTATTTTCCTTTTATAGTTCAAAATCTTTGATGGCTTTGAGGACGAAGACTATGGCGTAGGAATAGACATTCTGTCACCCAAAACTGATGTCAAAAAGCTGGTTCTCAAAACGAGCGATATTATTGCGTCAACCCATGGCGCTTCTTCCGGAAGTGGAGAAAATGGTTTCGTTGGAATGGCACGGAGAACTTCCTTGTTGGCAGGAAATTCTCCAATAACTAGCAATAGAGATAGTCTACAGTCGCCTTTAACGCTGAACCGTCGAAACCGGCTGACGTTGAACAACTCCCTGAACACTAGTGACATGAGCTATGTGTCACCCGACGACGTGGATGTGAGAGGCTATGGCGGGGAGCCCAATCGAACGATTGATTTTGGTGACTCTATTTTATCTAATGAAGGTGGTGCAGGCCCTTCATCTATGCTGGCAAATCATAGCCATAATCATAGTGGAAGTAGTGATGGAGATGGATATACAAACGGAGGAGGTATCAATGGTACTGCAGGATTTTCATCAAAGAGAGGCTCAGAGGTTGACATTGGTAATGGACTATACTTGAATGGAGGGGGACAAGTGTCATTAACCTCTGGCAGTGGCGATGGAACACAATGTGGTGGAAGCATTTGTGGTGTGGTTTGTACTCGACCTAGCTATTACATGAAACCATCATTGGATGAGTTGGATAAACTGGTTGACGCCAATGGAAATTGCATTGTGAAGGGACTAGAAATTGGACGAGTTAATTATGGTCGAATAAAGTATATAGATCCTGTAAATATTTCTAATATCAACATCGATCAAATTGGTAAGCAAACATTTAAAAGTTGAGTTATATGGTACCCTTAAAATACTCAGAATGATGTCTTAACGCATGATTATACTCTTTGCTGTACAGTTCATTTTCGACACAAGGAAGTCACTGTCTACCCTGATGATAAAAATAAACCAGAGCTTGGCCGAGGTCTCAACGTTCCTGCAGAAATCGAATTGGATCGGGTTTGGCCCATTGACAAAGTCACCAACGAGCTTATTCGAAACCCAGAAGAAATTCAAAAGTTGGATTATGAATCAAAGTTACGAAAGGCTTGCAACAGAACCGGTTCCGAGTTTGTCTCTTACAATCATGTGCATGGAATATGGAAATTTAAAGTACCGCATTTTTCTAAATATGGATGCGACGTTGAGGAAGACGAGGAACCTGGAGCTGCTGGTGGTGGCTCCTCACAACCTCCGCCGTCCCAACAAAAAGGACTCGGGGGAATTTCACAACAAAAATTACAACAGCAACGGGCCAGTATGAGTTTAGCTGGCAGTGGCATGCCAGGTCCTGCGGGAGATGCACCAATGATGCCTCTGGGAAGATTTTCTATGCCAGGTCACTATCCAAGTGTAATGTCTCCTCCACCACCACCACCACCTCAATTACATCATCATCAGCAGCTGCAGCATTTGATGGATGGAAACCAGCCTCCACAAAGCGACGTGGAACTTAATCCTCTCACACCTTGTGACTCCGATGATGAGGATGACGACGATTTGGACGACGATGATGACGGAGATGATGATTTGGATGAGCGTGACCTTGTTATTCGCCGCCCGTCAGTACGAATGTCTCTACAGCCAATAGCATCAGCTCATGAGGGACATCATGGCTCACTCCCCACGTACAAACCCATTCTGAAGGACTGTGGAACAGAGAAGTCAAGGCTGATGAAAAGTGTCATGTCAATAGACGAGTATGGAGAGGTGGACCCCGTTGCCATGTCTATTATGGATAGCCAACCACCGTCGAAAAAGTCCAGACCACAGATTCAGCTGTTGAACTCAGAAACTGATTTTCCCGAAGATGGCCAAAGACTGAAGAAAAGACTTACGATGACGATACATGAGCCAGCAAGTTCGTCTGATATAGCTTCAGCCCCTTCTCAAGCAGCTGCCAATGCACCATCACTGACGATAAGACCTGTTGAACCAGTCCAATTTAGCGAGGAACCCATTACCGACCTGTTCAGTTCATTGCAACCCAATCGTTATACTTCTACCGTGAAGCTTCAAGGTAGTTCTCGAGTTTGCTTCTTGCCCAACGGAAGCTTTCTCACTGTCGCTCAGTCCACAACTCCGAAAACTGGAGTATTCAACGGGCAAGTCAAGATAAACCAACTAGTAAGCTACGCTTACAAGCAGGAAGCAGCCCCAGCGTCAATTAGTTACAGAGCTGTGCTCGAAAAACAAATGCAAGATCGATTGGACAGAGAAGGTGTACTGTTTCAAGACCATTTGGCCGCACTTCATGATCAAATCCAGGATTGTAGTGAGACGTCAGTAAAGTCTACTTTGGAATCTGAGCTAGTCATTTGGGAACTTTGTGACATCCTATGGCCTGGAGAGATGGACATTGAAGCAGAATTCTTGGAAGACGACGGATTTCTTTTGGAACAACGCCAGCGATTGGACGGTTGGCTGAGAAAACACGCGGCTGTTCTTTTTGGAAACGAGTACGATGGGAGTGACAAGTCTGTTTTGGGATTTTTGAAAAAAGGTTTGGTGGAAAAAGGCTGCGATACTGCCATTAAGGAAGGTAACGTGTGGTTGTCCGTGTTACTGGAAACTTGCCCTCATCTTATGCTAAATTTTAACGATGAACCTGAAGTTTTGAGTGGAATGCCAAAGGACACAAGTGATGTTTTTGCTTTAATTTCGGGAAACATGAGAAGTCTTAGCTGGTTGAATGCAGACAAGGTATTTGGAATGACGACACATGAATGGTTTCAGCACTTTGCGCTTTTTGTCTGGTATCATGGACCTGCAAGGACTCAGCTTCCAATTAGTACGGAGAAGGNCTTCCAATTAGTACGGAGAAGGCGGTGAGGGAGTATGAAGAGCTCATGAGGGACATTGCGGGGGACGATGAGTGTACACTTCCTGCTTCAGAATCCAGCACAATTGCTAACCTAGCGATGCATATTTTGAAGTTGTATAGCTGCACTGGATACCCAATGAATGTTGTACTAAGTCCTCGAACTTGGAGTGAAGATTGCTTGGATTATAAATTGGACTGGTTGCTGATGAGGAGCCTAGAAGAAATCGGCTACTCACCAGGAGATGACATTTACAAGCAAGTGTGTTTGGGTTACACTGGAATGCTGGAGGGGATAGGAAAGTGGCAGTGGTGTCAGTTTGTGATGGGTCACTTGCCGGGACCAGAGTGCGAAGCTGAGGACGATCAGGAAGCGCAAGCAAGGGAGACCCTGGCTCGAGAAGTCTTTTGTGAGCGTCTTCTGGAAAGAAATATAGGCGAAGGGATGTGTGAAGAAGAAGCATTCTTGGTACGGGAGCTGGGCGTCAGTGAAACCCTAATATACTCTATCAAGAGTTGGAAAAGTATACTTGGCAGTCGCAGAAGACCAGACGAGATCATGTGGTACTTGGGCAACATGGAGGACTGGCAGGGGAGTTATGCTGTTCTCACAAAATACTTGGAATCCGGCCAGGCGTTGGATCTTATAGGAAGTCGACTACCTGCTCTAACGCACAGCATCCTAAGGCATCTCGCAAGACTGCAAGATAACAAATCACGCATGGTCGGCTGGGAAGTGCACGGGAAGATGCTAACCAACTATTTGATGATGCTGTACGAGCAGGATGACGTAGATGCAACGGAAGCCGCCGTGATTAGGTTTACGGAGAGTGTGATAAAATTCAAGCCAGTAAACACTTATCAATGGTAAATCAGATAAAAATACTATAACCAACAGAATAAATTATTTATATAAAAGCAACCAAGTAATTAATAACAACAATAATTAATGTAATCTCAGCGCTTTCCTTTTGGATATGGCCCTATCAGCTCAAAAGATGATTCAGCTGCTTCTAGCGGAACCTGAAATAATTGCCGAGCGTAGGGCAAGAATTGAGGACAATCTTGTGCAGTTTTTGGAGATTTTTGTGCCAAAGGAGTACTTTGATGGACTCAGGTGCTTTATCAATTATAGCCTGATAAACTCCACCGCACCGTTTCGTGTGTTGGAGCTGATGGAGAGAGATGACGAGATTCAGGATTAAAGTCTTCTTTTTTGTCGAGTATGCTTTTTGTTCTGTCATGATAAATGAACAACAACAATAATAATAATAATTACGAATGAGTATAATTTACTATATTTTATGATGCATGAAGATAATAACGAAAGTATGAATTGAAAATAATATTTCATAATAAATGTCCTTAGAATGTTCTGTCCTATTACTATTCTTATAATTATATTATTATTCTGATTTTACTTTGTACGCGCAACAAAATGAGTATATTATGTAACTATGAAAGATTGATAATTGAAATAAAGTTTGTGATCTGTAAAAGATTTAAAAGGACGAAACGTGTTATTACTTTATTTTACTGACTTAGAGTTTATAGTAATAAATATATAATATTAACTACATTAATTCAAGTAATTATTGTTATACCAGGTAAGTTTAAAATTTATTTCACTAATTCAAACCTAAACCTTGAGCAATAAACGAAAAGCTATCTGAAACGCGTGCAACCCCACAGCTGCAAGTATTGTGTGCGTGGTCAGATGTCGTGACACCCCAGAGGAAGTATCTAGTGGGGGATTTGTTCGTTCGGCGACAAATGACGGGTACGGATGCTTGCGTTGAAATTTCCTGTTGAGTACATCAAACAAAATGCATTAAAATAATCATGCATGAACGTCTTCATGGCACTATATTAGTTTTAGTTAATTAACACCACATCAATACTTATTTGTATTCACTTACGAAGCATTGGTTTAGTCGAACACAAGCAGTGGTCCCAGTGAGTCCATTTGTTTGACAGGCCTCGTTTCCTGGTTCATAACAGTTGACTATAGAGTTCTGAATGTTGACCGCAGGCTATGCGGACAATTTCAAAATCATAAACAATTATGTCAAAACTACTGCGATGCTAATTAGGTATACCGTTATAATCAATCTATTAGTGGAACCATTGTATAACTAACCTGGCCAGTTCCCATGACCACTTGACACTCAATTGTTGGATCCCTAGTTTCCACACCGACCAGGCAGATGGGGTAAACAAAAGGGTTGAGGTTGAAATCAACCGCCGTCACTAACTGAACTAGACCCACGTCCAAATCAGCAGTTCTACTTGATTTGAACGCTATCGTCACAAAAATACGCGTTCATTTATTTGCAAAATCATACTCAAGATAAGAATGTACATTTTTTAAATTCAAATTATATGTTAACTTATTCGTACTTGGATTCACCACCGCAGAACTTGCCAGAATCTACAACGTGTAATAATCTTTTAATTAGTAATATATTTACACAAATGGATGTACTTTCGTATTAAATTTTATCATTCACACAAATAATTTTAATGGTGATTATTTATTACCTCAACTTGTCTCTGACCACACGCACTCAATCTAGGATCACCAAGCAGGATTCTGACGGGTTCCGTCCCGCAAGCCAGGATGCACGAGGCGGAAGTCAGGACAAGTGAGCCTGAGACCAGTGTCCCGGTGCACTGAACGCGACTGCAGATTAAAGTTGCCTATAAAAAACATAAATTATAGTTAAACATTTTTCATTGGATAAATTGTAGCTCATGGCATGAATTTTGTTTTTATAGAATTTCATTACCATCCATGGAAATACTAGTCCTCGATCGGTTTGTACCGCAAATCCACAAGACCTTTCCGTGGAGAACATTCTTGCAATACTTTGCAGTCCATTCACGGACCTCTTCCCTGCTTCAGTGGCGTTTGCACCAAATATCCAGTCATGACCCGTTGCATCAATCGGTGTGGTGGCCCTTAATGGAGGTCCAGTAGACTCAGTCTGCTGTTGTTGAGCTTCCTGTTGCGTATCCCGTATTTCGGGTTTAGCGTTCTGTGCCTGTTGGTGGGCGTCATGCTCATGTTGTTGCGGTTGAGTGGATTTTTGGAAAAATGGCATGCTATTTTGATGTTGATGTTGTTGGGTGTCATGCTCATGTTGTTGCGGTTGAGTGGAATTTTGGAGCAATGGAGTGCTATTTTGATGTTGATGTTGTTGGGCGTTAGGTGGCTGTTCTTGGTGAGCCGGAGCATGAGGTTGATGGTCCTGTGGGGCAACCGACCCAAGGATCATCCCAAACGCCAAAATCACAATCCATAAATATAAACGCGCCATATTCATTTGTTTGCGTTGATCACCTTATATTGATTAAAAACCTGGAAAAGAAATTGAAAAAGATTCCACCTACTTGCGTTTGAACTTCTTCCTAAGAGATACCGAGACCAACTGCTATCTAATCTAGCACAAAAATTAACTTTGTTCTGTTTCGCTGTTACACTTGAAAAACCCGTCACAAAGGAAAATGTTCATTTTGCATAAATGTCTACACATTCAAACGAGGCCGATAAGATTAATGATGCCCTGGTTGTGAATCTAAAGTACCTACTCTTTTAAAGTACGTCATAATAGACCTATATGCAGATGAAGATTGAACGTAAAAGGTTGATTGCTAGTACCCGTTCTTATGTACATATACTTCAGTTTGGTGACCGTTCATTCCACTCGCTGTGAAAAAGGCTATTTTCTCCGTTGTGCTTTCCAACAAAAAATGAATAAAATACATATTCAGATCAATATTTCATTCTCTTAAAAATTATTATTATGCATTCATTTATTTTTTTCCTGTATGCCATCTTCATTCATTCTTAGTTTATATTTTTAAGCATTTTTTTACAATACATTCATAAATTCTTTTTCAGAGATTCCATTCACTTAAAATACATCGAAATAATTTTTTGCCGGATAGTAATGTGAACTAAATGTACACAAAGAAAAAAATAAGTACTACACTTAATATAATATATTTATATATAAATAATAATTTGGCTTATGCAAATACACAATTGATTGTATTAGTTCTCTCTTGTTCCGTCTCAATGAACTACATATTATCAGGATTGAAGAACAAAGACGTTACAGCGAAAACTAAAAATACGACCCCGCCTATTATTGTTACTGTGCGAACTGATATCTTCTGGGCAATCATTCTGCCGCCAAGGACAGCCAAGCCAGTGCAGCAGGAGTGACCCAAAATGCCTCCAATACAAACACCGGGTACATCCTGAAAAGGAAAAAAAAGTCAAAAGTGAAGCCAACAAAAATTTGCGTAAGTCAAATGCAAAAGGGATGAAGAGAGAAAAAATATGTTAATTGAAAAAGTGAAGCATTCCCAGTTACCTCTCTTGCAGCGAGAATTATTGTTGCGATTTGAGAACGATCTCCCCACTCTGCTAAGAATGTCATCGTGAGTGCTTGTAAGAAAACACGGGAAAACAAGGTAAAGAGAATGCGACGGATGGGGGAAGGCAGTCTGTAGCCTTGGTTGGCTTCAGTGGCTTCCTTCGGATTCTGGCTTTCAACCTGAATATAAAATATGCAAATTGTTTTATATTACTGCAAATGAAAAAAAAAATTCAATGTGAAATATATGGCCACAGACAAAAAACTTACGTCGTTGTTGTCATCATCTCGGCGACGAAGTGTAGCTTGGACCTCTTCCAGCTCTTCAGCGCCTTCATCAGGAGACATGCGAAACCCGTCATACAACATTTTCAAACCAAAAATGGCAAATAAGGCAGTCGAAATGTAGTACGTGATGGCTTTTGGAATAATGGTCGTCGCGTAACCAAATAAAGCTATAAAATGAAACATTAAAGTTAATAATTGTCCCATATTTATGGAAGATATTGACGGAAATAACTCAATCTGTATTAGACGACGACCCAGCGGCACGAGCTTCTTTGTCGCCCGGATGGCCTTTGGGGTCGTTTGTACCTCCGGACCCGAGACCACCACCAGATGCCTGCATTGGTGTCACATTCTACACATCGAAATAAAAATCATGTTAAATCATATGGCTTCCACATTCTTGACACTGTGTGACAATAAATTAATAGCTATTCATCGCCATTTACCGTATCAAAATCCTCGAATTTCACTTTCTTATTACTGGAGTCAAAATCATCCTCTGGCATCATATCACTCTTCGCCGCAACCCCCGAGGTGCTCAGAATGAGCACGAGGAGAGTCGCTGTTACGATTATAATGTCTCGTAAACTCCATCTAGCTGTTCTACTTGTCCTCCCCTTGTTACTACTGTTGTCGTGTAGTCTATTTCCCCAGTGCCCCCAACATCTCCCAGCTGCTGCATCCAGAGGGGACAAGAGTGACGAGGCGCTTCCTCTAACTACATCCATCTCACTTTCTTGTCTGAGTCGTACCAGATTATCTTCTTGTTCCAAACATTCTTGGCAGTCTTTTTCGTACTTATTATATCTCACACAAGAACTGATAACCTCTTCTGACTTTGACTGTGACTTGTATTTACGATTTCTGCTAGTCAGCACTACTACTGTATCACTAACTACTACTTCCATCTTTACCAGATAATAGATAAATATTATTTATTAGCTATGCTCTAATTACAAAGTAAGGCTATATTTTTTATAAATACGTTAAACCTTTTAAAGATAAATGCTTACTCATACGATTAAAATCTCAATTGCACCATGAAAAATACAGATTCAAAGAACTAAAATTAATTGCATTGCTATTGTTATCTCTTTATTTGAGGATCCCTGAGCTGATCTATCTGATTTTCAAGGTCAACAGATCATTGGAAAAACTAATATGTTCTAATTAAAATGCAGTAAAAAAAACTGCTAAATGACTAGAGACAAGAGAAATGAATAAATTATTACGTCGCTAAATGTTAAAACTTTCATGAGTATCAATCCTAAAACCCTTTATGTCGTCGTCATTCATACAAAAAACGTGCATATTTAAAAACCGGCTTCATTTCGCCATCACAAAAATAAGTTTTGCTCAGTTAAAAGAGTTAAAAGTTACAACTTTATTCCCTAATAATAATATTGATACTCTCATTGCTTGTATTATTTTGTAAACTTCACACAACACACACTTCCAGCACAACACAACGCAATATTGACAACTGCACTGCCCAATTCAGCAGAACTTCACTATTTTAGTTAGCAGACAGAATATGCATTTTCACCACAACATTTAAATCCAATTTAAATGTTGGTTGACAGTTTTTAATAATAAACAGCTGGTTTAGTTAGTTTTGCGTGTATGTGTGCGTGATGTGTGTCTTGGTATTGTATTGCTTGCCAAAATTTTGACGACGGACGGACGGTCGGTCAAGTCAATTTTTTTTCTCCTTCGTTGTTCCTGTTGGTCAAGTTTGTTGCTTGTTGTGTGAGTGAGTATACTACCTAAATTAGAATACGTATGCATACGTGATTGTGTGTGGAGTAGTGGAGTTCAAGGCAGCAAGCAAAAAAGCAAAGTAAAATGGAACAGGATTATTTGCTTTGCCAGCAAAGAAGGAAGAAGAAGAAGTAGAGGAGATGATGAGTTGTGTACACATACCACATCATCTGCTTTGCATCAGCACAACTGCTGCATCGTGTAAAAATGCAAACAAAATACCTCTCGGCAAATCAGCAACAACGGAATGGAATATAGCGGCATTACATTGCTACTGCTGAAGAAGAAAGCATTTTTTATGGGATATAGTTATTGAATGCTCTATGCTTGTTTGACTGTCCGTATGTCTACTCAACTATATAACTAACTAATGTATCACAAATATTTTTTTACGTTTTGTAATTCACCTTTTTCTCTCTACCTATGGATTTTTTTCACTTGTAAAATTGTGATAGATCTGCTAATAAAGAATAATAATAATAAATAATAATAATAATAAAAAATAAATAATATACTAATTGTACTATACTAACTGTGTCCGTCTCCCGTTTAAAAAATATACGAATACCTAAGTTGCGTTTGCAAACAAACATTCTTTTGGGCAAATAGAGAACAGAACCAAACGAAAACGACAAATAGAACTGTATAATGTTCTTTATTTCATATAACAATGGTGTGGTTATTGTTGTCATTATATTAAATAGTATTAATAATTATATACAATTAACAGCAGCTGTTGTTCGTTGAAAATTATATACATAGAAAGAGATTACTTTAAGTCCGGTCCTGATAATGTTTGACTCGATTGATAAGTTTTGATAATCTCAACCGTAATTTTTAAAAATCATGCTTTGCGCTGCATGTATATGCCTACCTATGCACGCGTATACGTACGTAGATATACAATGCGACAAAAAAATGTTTCAGCAAAAAATACTGTCAATTTCAGCAGCGTATATAAACGTTTCAATCGATTTAATAATATATATTTTTTGGGAAAGCAATGATTATTATGATTTAGATTTATTGTGAATAGAGGTCAGCAGTAGAATATAATAGACTAATAGACTGAAGGGTAGATTGGACTGGAATTGACTGCGAATGAATGCGAACTATTTTTCGGATGTTATTCCCCAATATCTTGTATAATTAGGTGGCAAAGAGATAAGATAATACGCATGAAAATCGGCTCATGGAGATAATGATTTTTTTGTCGTTCCATTGTATGTCCTACGTTGAGATTACACATTATTATGGACTTCGAAAGAAGTACATTATAATTTGGCGTTGTCTGCCGGCCGTCCGGCCGTCCAGCCGTCCGGCCGTATCCACGATAACTCGAAAA
>JAHZNC010003924.1:0-11592 GCA_027744095.1 Zhuqinia jingwanae | reverse complement strand
GGGGTTAGGTGCTCTACTGCAAATGGTAAAAAATACCATATTCAAAGGATACACTTAGGAACAAATCACAATCGTGATAGAACTTCCTGTGACATATGTGGAAAGACCATGTCAGTTTCATCCCTGACCAGACACAAAAGACTGTCTTGTCGTTTCCGTGCTGAAAGAAAGACTACACAACTAACCAGTTCATCTGATACGAATTCCTGTGAAGAGATCAACTTTGGAGAAGGGTCAGTGGTGCAGTACTTTGACGAGAGTGAAGATTGTTATCCAGTTGAAGTTAAAATGGAAGTAGTGGATTTGGAATTTGAAAGTGATGAAAATTATTAATAATCTTGTAAAATTGTAGCCAACTGTAACTAAGGTTTGTTGTATTCATTAAAAATATATGAACAGACAACAGACATTTACTTGCAGTTGAATAATGCAAAATATAAGGAACAAATTGTCGTAAATTACAAACATCGCATTATCTATAAACCCATGTGGTCAGATTCATCTGTACGTGCTTTATCGGGGGTGCAGACATTTTAATACTTTTAGAAAACTTCTAATTATCTCTTTTTGACAAAACTAGATTATAGATGGGACTCCTTTTTATTGTACAAATTATGTTATTATGTTACTTTACTTGTCATATGTTTTTATGTATTGTGTAGGAAATTTAAAAAAAATCTGTAGAAAATTGTCTCGTTGGAAGAAATGTGTAAGATAAGGAGCCATGTATGCCGTATCGTATACCTTTATGCAACTTGTTGTTAACTTTATCAATGCATTATTTAGTGTAAAAGCATTTTTAATCGACGAAGAGAGTCAAATACGTTTTTTTGATACGTCAGAAATCTTTCGAAAGATACGTTTGCGTTTGTTCAGGTATATCAAGTCTAAATTATTTTACGTTTTACGTATAAAAAATAAACTAGATATTATTATTTCGTAAGCAGATATTTCTCTCTTCCTTGGACTCATTTATTTCTCATTTATTTAATTCGGGTGTTCACTTTAGACTGGTATATGTATGTAATTTACATAGTGCATACCAGTACCAGAAATGTTCAACTATGTGTTTCTACTTTAAGATCGCATTTGATTGTGACTATGTAAGTAAATGATTGTAGCTACATCAACCATCATCAAATTATTTTTGCAACCGTAACGGAATTGCGTTGACAACTTTTGTTTTGGAGTTATTGCAACAGGGCCCGTTTCCACCACGACAGGAAAAATGATAAAAGTCGTAGTTGCAGCGCTGATGAAAAATCTTTTTTCCCAGCATAATAACAACAATTTCTAATAATAACCAGTTTCTAATAAAAGTAGCTGTCCTTCGGGATAAAAGCACAATAATATTAGAGAAAATGAAAGTCGACAATTTTCACGGAATGCATATTAAAAGTACTAACCTTCACTGTTTGGAGCAAAAGCCATAGTACTAATGATTATACTCTCTAAAAATAGGTGCAATTAGGCAAGTGTATACGTGAACTATTTACTGATACACATGGAATGCTCATTTAATATCGCACAAAACACGTATTAACAAGACATTTCTCAAAGAAAACGTTTATTTCAGAGAGATAGAAAGAAAGGTAACCAACATATAGTATATTAGTTTGTGTGATATTGCCTTTTTTCCTTACAATTTCACTACCTCTGACCAATTTTAGTAATTACACGCTTGGGAAAAAAATCCCAAAGTGAGCTGAAAAAAAAAACATGATGTCCGTGCAAGAAAGTAGACAAATTGGGGATATCTGATTAGAAGAGTGATGATTGCTCTTCTTTTTCGGCTTATTAAAAGCTTTTACCAAAATGAACTACTTTCATGGTCCGTTCGCGGAAAAAGAAATAACCCATGTTCATTTATAGGTACAAAGCACAAACTATAACTAATCTCCAGTCACACTCACACAGGTATACACGATACATAATGTTGAATGTTATAATGTATAACATACACATATTCATTCTGAATTCCTTGCGGCCCTGCTAACAGTGCTAACCAAACAAATAGGTACCTAGTTATACATTTACACCTACAAATTTGTACATTTTGTATCCATCCAGAAAACTAAATTGGACCAGAAAAAAATTGTATTTAGTTGATATAGCCAATTTTTCTATCTTTTCCTTGAACTAACTGACTTGCTTTTTAACGGGAAACCTAATCGTGCCCGGTAGGATCACACTTTCGTATTTTCTGACTCATTCCACCCCACTTTTCCCAACAGGCTAATTTTTTATTCGGGATGGGTGCAGGATCAAGCTGCTCAGCATTCGAAATTCATTCACCATTAAATTTTTAAGAAAATGATCTATTGCGGAATATCGTGGGTACCATCATGGGTAGGTATGCAAAAAATGGATACATCCGTAATTGTTTTCCTTATATCTTGTCTTCATTGCATTTTTAACATGAAATGGAAACATCTCCAGAATGTTAACATGTTTTATGAGGGTTTTTCTACAGTTGTGTTGCCTTTAGCAACATAATATTTATCTTTCTTCTTGTTTGGAACAAGAAGAAGAAAGTGACAATGAGTTATGCGATATAGTGATCACGTCACGAAGACATACAAAAAGAAAGTCGTATCACGACACGACGGCATCGCAAAGACAAACAGCGTCATAACTCACAGCTTCATTATCTCTGGCTTTTTGTGAGTGAGATTCTTCCCAACTTGACAACTTTTTAAAGTAACCTGAAAGTAACAAACAATGTTTTCGTGCTGTAATGATAGTACCATTACCCATGGAAGTATATAATGAGAAGAAAGAAAAGTAAGTAAGTAATAATAGTAATGAGTTCACAGATTTTCAGAACATTTTTTTAATAACATCACAATTGAAACTTTTTTTGTCTCGCTAATGGCCACAAGAAAGCGGGTAAAAGTGTGAAATTGGTCTAATATAATGGTGAGAGATAATGACGAAATGACTCTATCAGGCAAATGTGAGAAAGGCACGGTAAAAAAATATCTTGGCTAACGACAACTTGGAAAAAATGTTATTTGTACAACACTTACAAAACCAGTGCTGCATTTACAGTCGCCATTTTGGTTTAGTCTCACGTTGACCCATGTACCAATATGAGGGTATTGCATTGAGACAAGAAGACTTTGAAGAAAGTCCGTGGTCCTTGTCCTATCTTTGTGTAGACGCATTCCTAAAATATATCAAGAGCTTTGGATCTATGTCATATTAATTTCATCGTGAAATCTTAAAAGTTTACATTTGAGAAACAAACACAAGTAACATGTAGCAAGTTTACATCCTGTAGGATGTTTCACCAGAGCAGATAAAGTATTATTCAACAGCTTTTAGTGCAGCGTGCATTCATAAATCATTCAACCTGACTTGACCGCGTGTGAATTATTGCGTAAATTACAGCATTTGTTTAAAACTTGTACAGTTGTCATATGGTCCATTTACAAAGGGGTTGAATTTACAAGGAGATCAGGTACTTCAAAAGTGTACTGGTGGAACCATTCCTGCATTCATAGAAATAAAGATAATTTACACATTCCACACATTCTTAATAAACTTGTACAGAACATAAAACATGAGTTTGTAATATTTGACAGCAATAGAAGCACACTATATACTTTTAGAAATTGTAAACCAGGAGTTTCCGGTTTTTATTTTATGGCACTGTTTACACTTTATTTATTTATTCATTAAATAGCAGAGACAACATTTAACTACTAAATACAAGATCTTAGCAGCATGGATCCTTAAAAAACCCAATGTTTGGATAAATTCAAGATAAAAAAGTTATATAGAGAATTAAACTCTAAATACAAAGCACGAAGCATCTATTCACCAAGCCATCATCGTATTTATCTTACGGAACTGTGTCAGAGGAAGCAGTAGCAACGCGTTTCTCGACTTTTTAGATCGTGTAATCAAGTTCACTCGTCCATTTTATGAATCTGTCTTTTTCTCTGGCGAAAAAATAATCCTCTGATATTTTTTTCTTTATGTGAGGGAGGTTTCTTGGGCTTTGTCATTCGTTTATTTGCGCACTTTCCCTTTTCTCTGGAATAGACAAAAGTAACAAAAATGTTAAAGAAAAATAGTTTTCCAGGTAAAAGGCATTCTGTAAAAATAAAGGCGTCTGACTCTAAGTCAGCGTTGCGAAAGTAGTTTCGGTCACGGCTTTAGTGAAAAGTATAGTGCATAAAACCTTTACAACAATTTTCACCTAAAAAAGCTTTATATGTATGTACAATGACTCTTCTGTGTCCTGGTTGCAAGAAGATGCTAACTAAAAGAGCAGCTGACTGTGATTCACAGTGTGAACTGCCTCTCTCTGTCTGAACAAAGGGGAACCTTTTAGCGCGACTTTGATCCTATTTTCATGACAATATTATATCAACAACAATGGAAGATCACCTTTTCTTGGAAATGTGACGGGATTACGAAAGTGGAAGACTCTTTTTTGTCTCCCTCTCTCTCTCTTTCTTGTTGTGTCGACACTGTAGGGAATAAAAAAAGGGGAACTCAATAAAACTAGTGGAAATAGAAGGGAATGGTAATCTAATCGACTTTTGATGTTGTCCAGCTTATACTTTCTCCGAAAAAAGTTACTTTTACTTTCTCCTCCTGATCCTGCTTGGTTGTGACGGGATTTTCATTACGCAAAATAACAAACAAAAAAAGATACACGTATATACACTAGGTCATCTAGGTATGCAAGTCAATACCGTCACTTCTTCCTTCACATCAGGTGATATAAAACAGTTTTACTTAGTCAATAGAATGGATAATCGTATTAAAAGGATCTCTTGGGACTTTAACAGCATTGACACGTGCCATTCGCATTTCAGTAATAAAAAATGTAAGCGTGTAGTAGAATAGAATATAAAACTGAATAAATGGATGTCGATTTACGGACTCGTTGCTAGAAACTAGAAAAACGTGAAGGTGAATTTGTACGAAGAGTATGTAGATATGATTCAATTTTAAATGAAAATATATGCTACTTTCCCTCCCTCGTTTTGGGGTAACTTTTTTTTATAGCTCGTATGGAAGGACTCGTAATGTTATATGCAATTTGTTTAGGCTAAATTGGGAAAGTTCTAATGCATTTTTTTTTACATTTTTTGATCCACCCCTCGAATAAGAGTGAAAGTATCATCTACTTTTGCCCACGCTATGCAGCCAATGATAATTCTAGGATTTGTAGGTAAGCCAATAATAATAACGATTCCAGTAAGCCATTATGACTTATGATCAAACTTTAAATGAAAAAACGGAATTCGGTTGCTTCTTTGAATTTTAAAACATATCCTGGGGCGTGTACTGGGTTGGTAAAAAACCTAAATGTAATATGAGGTCTCGTGATAAAATTAAAAAACTTTTTACGCGCAAGAGTATGACATGGGATGATTAAAATTGGTGAGCAGTGCGTAAAGCTGAGTGGTTTATAAAAAAAATTATGTGTCCAGCCATCTCTTTTTCATAAATATTATTAGTTTTTTTACTCTGTAGAAATTGAAATTACGCATGTAATTTGGAAATCATCAACCACTATAGCACATAGGTATACTATACAGTGTTTTTCAATCCATGTAAACATGACACTCACACATGACACTCACACATGACAAATGAAACTGTTCCAGAATTCCCTGGGTATCTTTGGTATTTCGTTGCTGCAAGGCAGAAAGAGACTGTAAGTAACACTATGTTTTGACCGCCCCAGTAAAATCACTAAAATTGCTAAGTATGTAGGCATTCAATCAGGCCAATATATAAATTAAATTATTTATAAGCTGCCACTGCCATATAGCTATAGGTACATATATGTATGTGACTTATGTGAGTATTGGGAAAAATGTGTAGGTACATATATGTACGTTTCGCTGCCGCCAGCTTCTTGATAAGTGGCTCAAATATGTATGAAATTTGATTGAAAATAAAGCTAATTTTCCATCTCAAGTGATCGTTCACACCATCAATATCGAATCCACTTTCAAAAAAAAATTTCGAATTTTTATTACTTTATTATTTTTTATTTAACGGCGTTGTTGCTATAGAAATAACATGTACATTAGTTTATATAGGCGTATATGTAAAAGTTTTTTAGATGTGTGCGTCTGACATCTATACACGGGCTCAATTTTCAAAATATATTTATTTTTACTCTTACATGAACACCCAATCTTAGTACACATTAATTAAACTCCAGAGAGATGGAGATGAAAAACATACCTGTATAATTTGTGAAAAACAGCTACTCAGAGATAGATTTTGATTTACATACTTAATGCTCTCATTTGCATCCTTCCGTTTTCCTAATAAAATTGTGTGCTCTAATGTTTGTTAAAATAGGAAATGAAACCATGTTGAATGAATGATGAATGTTTTAATGAAAATTAGGATAATCACAAATGTTTGTTTTTTGGAAACAAATACATTCTCTTCTATCTTACACAAGAAATCCAATAGTATTTCTCTGTGAATGCACTATGCACTTGTTCGTGCTGTAGACGTCATTTCTTAATTCCTTTTACGTACTTTTAGAAAATATCATACAGAATTTGTCGTTGCTTTATCTCAATGTAGCCAATACACATTCAACATTCTTCTGCTAGGGTTACTCCAAAAATTGTTTCATGCTCTTAATATATCCTCCCCATTTTCTGGAAATGGTGAAATACACGGGGGGAATTAGAACTTTCTCTGCTTTCAGCGTATATGTACTGCTACAGCATAATCCCCAGATAAAAGAAAATCAAGCCTGCGAAGCAGATGGTGTTGCGAAATGCAAGGGAAGAAAATGAACAAAGTCTGGAAAAAGGGAAAATGAGATATATATCTTCAGTGTCTTCAAAAAAAAATAATGATAAAAGTTTTGTTTTGCTGGTCTTCGTTTGCGCTGTTGTCACACAGAAGCGTATTAAGTTTTCAGCGGGAGACAAAAAACTCATTGATTTCGTATATACCACCATGTGCTGTATCGATCAACTCAACCAAGAAAAAAAAGACCTGAGCTTTAATATCCAATATCGAAAATGTCATATACTGCCATGGAAAATTCTGACGGTTCAATTTTGTTATCATCTTTGCCAGCAACTGGATAACATCCAAGATAGGAGTTTGGATAAAATTAGTGCGGGAATTGCTGGAGGGTGACGGTAAATGAAAATGTCAATATGTCCAAGCAAAATAGCAAATACGAATGATTTATCTATCGCATTGTTTTTGGGTTTTTTTACAAAGAAAACCTTTCAGGAAACCAGTCTGGCCCCAGACAAGCTCAAACGATGGGAGCAGTCTTTTGATCTTTCTAAAAAAATGTACATTTTGAATAATATTCGGCAGGCATGGAGAAAGTAGCGAGTGAAAATCATGTTTTATTATTAATGCAGGTTCTCAGTTGATATACCATTTTTGGTTTGTTTTGGTACTTGAAGGAAACTACAAAGGTTCCTGCATATTATCTGCAATCAACGAGCCATTTCAGAGATAAACGTGTTTTGAGCACCATACCATATATGGCCAAAATGGTAATAACATGCATTAAACAAACACACGTGCATAGTGCACTTTTAACGCACTAGTAATGGTAAAAGTTTTCTCCATAAAATTAATGGGAAACGGCATACATCTATTAGAAAATTATGCATTATGTGGGTTAAGTGATAATAACAAACCAAAAGGTAAAATAATTTTTTGTGGAAATTATCCATAAAAAATTAGTTAAAATAGATAGAAAATGTTTTAATTCGTTGTATTTATGGTAGTATTAATATTAATCATCTGTATAATGTGTGAAACGTATACATGCACGTAATCCATATCCATATTCAGTTATCTTAATCAAATGTGAAAGTGTGAATTGCTAATAGCCATATATAATTACTTAAATGCTTAAATCATGTTGCAGTCTAGTATTTGAATATAATGTGAATACGGGGATTGCGATTATACGTCGTATCTGCCTGTATGAGCGGTTGCACTGATGTTTAAAATATTTCCCCTGGAACCATAACAATACAAACTGGCTTTTCTTGGGTTCTATAAACTCAACGGAGTTACACGCAGCCTACCCAAGATGCGTGTAAGCATCCAAGTTTTAACATTCTTGCTCAAAATTTAAAAGGCAAAATGATAAAATGGAAATAACGCTTAAGAAAAAGTTTAACTTTATATGTACATACAAGTTTACAACAAAATGAAGGGGAGAGAAAATGATGAAATAAGGGGCTAATATTCCTGTTGCAGGAAAACGTGAACTTTCATAAAATCGGTTTTTTCCGCAGTTCAACTTCACCTGTTAAAAAGAGGAAATTACTGTGCATTTCTGTGCTCATACCTGTTCATAAATTGTGAAATGACATGTCAGGCTGACGGTTATGGATTATGGTACACAGTGTGGTAGACATTGAGCTGCGTTCCCTCAAAAATGCTTATTTATATTCTCTCTCTTCACAAACCGTCATATGAGTACACACGATGCAGATCAGCACAGTAAAACTTAATTGTGAAAACTGTACTACGAAAAATGCAATCAAGCATAATATAGCGGGGCCAGACAGAAAGATGTAAATTAGATATTGTAGAGTTTGAATTTCTTTTTAGTGATTAATCACAATATCTATGCATTATACATTGTATATAACACCATCGACTTACAATAACTTGAATATATAAAACCTAATTCCGATGCTATGTATTCTACTGTTTGAAATGGACTACCTGTGCAATAAGTACTTTGAATCGATAAAGCTTCTTTCGAAATCATTTCGTAGAAACGCAGACTTTGTTTTTCTCTGCGCGCAAAACCCGTACGTTATTGGTAGCCAAAGTCAACAACATACAGGAAGAAAAAGAAGGGCATATAACGGAAATTTTGTTTTGGACTTGTCATTGATTTACCTATGGAATTAAAGACCTTAATAATATATGAGGTTTTACCGTTAAGCACGAAACCCATGAGTGCATACCCATTATATATATTTTATTCTTTCTCCGCTACGTAATCCACAAACGATAAGGCTTCAGCGTAATAGTGTCTGAAATGAGGGTAAAATGGAATTACATGACATCATCAAAGAATTTATTTTGCGTGACAAAGACCAAACTTCAATTTTCAGCACTATTTTTGTTTCTGCTACATCTGCTGCAACGTGAACCAACTGCCATGGGTTCGCATTCTAGAGATTTGAAATAACAACGGCGGCAGCTCTCGTCCTCGTCATCAGAAAATACAAAATGGAGGAGCTAGAGATTAATGGCTCATTAACTCATACTACCTACCTACCTCCACACCACACTTGGCATGATAATGGCACATAAAAAAACCTGCAGAAAAAAAGGAGGATTGTGAATTCATTCAAGAGGAAAGTTTACAAAAGCAGAGAGAGATGGATTTAAAACAGCCCATTAAAGACCTGTCTAGTAGTTTTAGCAGTGAACCCTTATTTAAGGACATTTTCTTGTGAAACACGAAGAAAAGTTGTTTTTAATGTAAAACTGTTATCATTGTGGAACACCCTGCGTTCTATTTGGAGTTATTTCCAACAAACACGATTGTATTTGATGAGCTTATTTACTAGAAGTAACACAAAAATGTAGAATTCGTGACTTTGCAAAGAAATCATCAGAAATATTTGAAGAACTGAGCAAATACCCTGTATTCAACCTTTTTGGAAAGCCCTTTCCGTCTTGATGATGACATTGAGCACAACACAGCGTGTATTTTTTTGTAATGTTAACGGTTAGTTTTTTAAAAAGTATAATAATAAGATAACCCTTTAAACGCTCACCGTTGTCCCAGTTTTCACATTGGGACAGGATACACAACGTAGAATTAAAATGGAGTAAAAAGATATTCCCATTCAGCACGTCACCACACTCATAGCCAGTCAGCAACGTTGAACGAATTTAGTTAGTGCTTTTATTGCTAATTGGAGGTAAAAGATGTATAAGGGCTAATGTATCGACCAACACCTGGATCCCAGCAAAAAATGTCCAAAATTGGGGAGGAAATGACATAAAAAAAATAAAAATGTAAGGTTGAAAGTGTATCCTTTTCTTTTTTCTCAGAGCTCAGTTATGTATGTATAATCTCCAGAGAAAACAATAATGAAAGTAAGATGCATTATTTTTCTTGTGTTCTTTCTTCATTCTTTAATATTAGTCGTATACCAAGTCATTTTGTCTAATATATTATATAAAACATCATCATCCCACAAACCCAACACGAAAACTACACCACCACTACCAACACAACAACAGACAATGGTTATAATCACCATTTTCATTTTGCCTGCAACAACATATCTCCTTTCACCATATCTTTGCTCAAGACGAAAAAGGCGTTGAGATCTCTCTCTCTCTCTTCCTCATCATCACTCAGGCAGAGTGAAAAATATCTCTGTTGTAGTTGTGTTGTAATGTAACCCACACTACAAACTACAATATCGTTTTCCATCCGCTTATTTCCCTTTCCCTTCTCACTTTTTTGTTGTTGGTGGTGATGATGATCATGATGATGGTGCATGATGTGGCTTATAAATCATTTTAAACCGAGAATGATAATAATACAGACAATATTGATCCAACACCGTGTTGAGTTAGCCTTATAAAATGATTGCATCAATATAAAAAACAAACTTCTATTATTCTAGTGAACAAAGTTATTTTTCTGTGTTTTCCTGTGCAAGTAAGCAAAGTATATCTATCTCGTTGATTAATATAAAGATGTGGTAGTCAATGTTGTCAAGGAAAAATGATACAAAAAAAGTTATTATGTGAGTTTTGCTCACATAAGTTGTTTGTGTTTCTGAAAGCGCTCTTTTGTGCAATCTGTTTTTACCAGACGCACGACATTAATAAGCTTACATTCTGATATTTTTTGTATAAATTTAGTTTTTTTTTAACTGAGCGACTTTTAACGAACTTATTAAAAAAACCAAATAAATTAAATACAAAAAAATTAAAGCACTTGTTGAATTTGTCCACCAATTTGTTTGTCAATGTTTCATTATTTTTGTTGAAACATTAAATCACTTATGGGTCTCTTGTATCGATTTTTGCTCTTGCTGGGCAATTGATTAAATTCATTTCAAGCGTTTGGTCTTTAATTGCCTTGTGGCTGTTTCTGAAATCTCAGATTTCATCATTACGCCGGATATTGGGAATGATGACCTCCTCTTATAGCTTATGTCCAAATGGTTAAGTAAAACGCAGGTGAGTTGTGTCTTTTCTCGTGTTGCAAAGACTTTCTCGGCCGGCGTACTTTCCGGTAAAAGTGAAAGGCAAATGGGTGGGGTTTGCGTTTCACGCTGTCTTCGTAAAATGTGCTTGTGTATAGCACCGCCTCAAGTCAAAGCATTTTATCTAGAAATGAGCATGAGAGAACGATAAGCTAGAATACAAGCAATGTGTGGTATGCGGCTTTTATAAACTTGCATTCTTATCAGAATTTTATTTTATTGTGGCAACAACAAAGTTTCCTGTTCTGCTCCGAAGCATATATGTGTATATACATTTGGTTGTAAAAAAAGTGCTGACCTCATTATTGCATGATTGTTCAGGAAAAATCGACGCTCTGCCTTAACTGACCCCGTAACCAAA